>PVLA01004736.1:0-167266 GCA_004027455.1 Hydrochoerus hydrochaeris
TATCATCAGAGGAGCTCAGGACCTTGCTGTCTCTGAGAATAGCTGCAGTTCACTTTGGGGGAGCTCTGATCTTTACTTTGAGTATTGCTTCCTGGCTCTAGAGGGGAAGATGTGTGCTGTCAGTCTCTGGAGAAGCTCTCCACGCTGGCTTCCTATACTAACTCAGCTGTTCTCATCTTCGGAGGAGCTCAGGACCTTGTTGTCGCTGAGGATGGCTGTGGTACTTTTCAGGGGAGCCCTGGTCCTTACCTTGAGTGTCACTTCTTAGCTCCAGTGCAGATCATTTAGCCTCCTGGCACAGCTCATTCACCCCACTGGCACAGATGTTCTAGCTTCCACAGCTGATCTTTGGGCCTTCCCAGCACAGATCAGTGAAGCATGAGACATTGTCGTGGGTTCTAGGACTCCAGTTGGATTCATATGGGGGGGGGGGACATTGTCTTGGGCTCTAGGAATTCAGCTGGACTCATGCAGGACATTGCTGTGGGATCCTGGTCCTCACCTGGATTCTCTGGGTCTTAGTGTGTGGACAGATTTTCTGCATTCTTTCTTTTGTATTTGACTCTTTGGGTGACCATTATAAAATAATACTATAAATTATGTGTCCTAAATTGTCTTGTTCTCCTTGCAAACCCTGACCAACAGGGGGCTTTTGGAAGGTGACTGAATCAGAGGCCTTATGGCTGACTTTCCCCCAGGAAGTAGCCTGGTCAGAACAGCTGGTCACTGCAGACATGACCAGGAAGGGTATACTTCCATCCTTAGTTTTGCCCTGCTCTCTGCTCCCCAGCACATGTTGTGAGCATCTTTCTGCCAGGAGGCCCCTCTGCTGTGCTGTTCTGCCCTGAGCCAGGTGACCATGGACTGAAACTGAAGCCAAAATCAACCTCTCCTGCTTTCAGGTTTGGGAGTCAGGTATTGGGTCTGATCGGTGAGACAGTGACTCTGCTATCCCTGTATTCTAAGTATGTATGTGTGCACATGCACAGCATAGACTGAAATGGAAACCCACGAGGCAGGGATGAACTTTCCCACAATGCAGCCCCAGCCCTAAAATAGCCCTATAACAAATATTTGTAGAAAAAATGACACATAAGGAAAGAATGTACATACTGACAAATAAATGCATATACATACAAATATAATGATACATTCACATACACAATTCTGCATACACACATACAAACACCTACATGCCACCAACATGCCTATTTACCTGTATTTAGTCACTATATGTACTGTGACACGCCTGCACACGCATATACATACAGCTAAACATACATCTAATCACTGTACACATACCATAGACATTAATTTAGACATCACATACAGATGTTTATTGTATATCTAATGCACATTCACATACACTAAGTGAACAGAAATCGAACATTTCCTACACGGATTTTTTCAATCAAGCACAAACTCACAAAGGTCCTGGCCCGGCCAGCTGCCGCTACTAGAAATGTCCACCAGATGGCACCCTTTCCTCGCCTCGGTACTGTCAAGCGTTGCCAGAGACGCGTTTTTGGCTAGGGCACAACTTCTGCGAGTCAGGTGGACGGGACACTCGCCCTACCCCCCGCCCCAAGTGTCCTCGGTCCCCAGAGTCTGCGGTTTTGGCTGCTCTGAAGTCAGGGTCGTCCTCTTGGGCATCCAGGGCTCTGCTGCAGGTGCTGCCCCTCCCGCCCCCTGGAGGCTCGGCCTCCGCCTGTCCTCCCCGGCCGGACCTCCAGGCCGCGCTGGGCTTAACCTGGACGGCGTCGGTTCCGGCCGGTGCGGCTGAAGGATTCGCCTCCCTTACCGGGGCCAGGAGGGTGCCGGAGACCGGGTCACTGGCACACACGACCCCTTATCTCGTCCCTCACAGCCTGTCCTACACGGAGAAGAGACCATGCTCTGCCTGGCCAGCCAGACGTGGGATGGGAAGGACAGTTCGGTCGTGGGCCTGGGAAACCTGAGCGCCGAGGGGCTGGTTCCCATCTTGGGGGAGCCCAGCTCGGAAGGGCTGGTTTCCATCTGGGGGGGCCCAGCTCGGAGGGGCTGGTTCCCATCCTGGGGGGGCCCAGCTCGGAGGGGCTGGTTCCCATCCTGGGGCGGCCCAGCTCGGAGGGGCTGGTTCCCATCCTGGGGGAGCCCAGCTCGGAGGGGCTGGTTCCCATCCTGGGGGAGCCCAGCTCGGAGGGGCTTGTTCCAATCCTGGAGGGACCCAGCTCGGAGGGGCTGGTTCCCATCTTGGGGGAGCCCAGCTCGGAGGGGCTGGTTCCCATCCTGGGGCGGCCCAGCTCGGAGGGGCTGGTTCCCATCCTGAGGGGGGCCCAACTCAGAGGGGCTCATCTTGGAGCGGGACTCAGCTGGGAGGAGCTAGTTCCCATCGGTCTGTCACGATGGGGTGCAGACTCATCTGAGCCAGAAGGCAGCAGACTGGGGCATCTGGAACAAGCCACCTAAAACCCAGAGGTGGAGGTGGAGCCGTGGGGTGTGACCGACCCACCTCTCCCGCTGCCTCCGAAGGGGCTTTTCCGGGTGGGCTTTCCTAGAAATCCCCCCGGGACGGGACGCGAAGGCCCAGGACGACAGCGGGAGCCGGGGTAGAGTTCTGACAGCCGCCGCCTCGTCCTCCCCTCTCCCCGCAGGGAGCAGCGAGAATTATTTATTAAAACGCCGCGGCGCTCTCATTTATTTGCGGTGAATAATCCTCGGTATCTCGGCGCGTTTATTAAACCTTTCCCGTCCCCGCATTACTTTAATAATAAATCGCGTGTCACTTTGCAGCGACATTATTAAAGCCCGTCCGCTGTGGCGCAGGCGGGCTGGGGCGGCAGGGAGGCGGAAGCTGCTTGGAAAAGAACTGCGGACTTGCAAACATGAGCGAGCGAGGAGTACAGGTTCGGGGACACCGGTCACGCTGTCAGGCGCCAGGACCTGGGCTGCGAGGTGCCTCGGTTGGTTCCGCAGGTGGGCGCGGTCGGTGAGGGCCCCAGACCTGCATCCCCTCCCGGTTGGTCAGGAGTAGCTGACCTTCCCTTGACTCCAAAGCGGGACACACCCAAACCCTAGCACTCCCACCCCAAGCCCAAGCCCAAGCCCAACCCAGTTCTTGCTACAAGGTCGACTAGGACTTTTCTCCAAGGACCCAAGTTGCCGCCACGGTCGCACGCAGCTCCTGGGGCCGCCCGGCTCCAGTCCGGTCGGCAGGCAGAAGTTGCTTCTGGCCGGTGGGCAACCAGACTGGGGGAGCAGACTGCATTCAGCAGCGGGAGGGCCGAGCCCGAGGCGGTTAGGGTTCCAGAACATGTGCCCGGTGCCCCTCCCCAGGATGAATTCAGAGGTGGAGCCGCAGCCCCCTCCACCTCCCCCAGCCCAGCGGTGGCGCCAGCCTGGGCCAGGCCCTGGGCGCGTGGGAGGCCCTTTAACTCACTCTGTTATTCCCCCTTCAGCCTTCCAAGTGTCTCTGGTATTGTTGGACTTGGAAAGGAAAAATGTGGGGAGAGAGTGGGAAGCCAGAGTCACAAGGACAGGTCACAACCGGGGCAGATGGAAATAGGCTCTCCAGGGCTGTGGTTCCACTGGGAAATGGGCATCATCCTGTGGGAGCTGGCAAAGGGCATGTCCAACTTCTGCCCTCAATCTCCTTAAATCTGCATGTTGGGGTCCACCAAATATGCCCAGAGAGGAGGCAGAATGCACTGAAAAGGGGTCTGAGACGCCCATCTCCACCAGCCCGAGGGGCTGGCAGACACCTTCCTCTTAGCAGAGGGCCACAGGCCTCATCCCCAGAGCAGGAATTCCATGTGGAGGCCTCCCCAGGGTGCTGGGTTTCACTTGCACACCTTCGAGAACTGTCCAGCTCTGTGCTCGGTTTATTCATCTTTATTGGTGCCTACTGTGCTTGTCTTGTGTCAGGTCCACTACATGACAGAGTAAGAGAAGCAGGCCCAGCCCCTTCCTGCACTCAACCAAACCAAACTCTGCTGTGCTCTTACAGAGAAGACAGCGAGCAGCATGAAGAATTGCAGTTAGGATGTTGCAAGTAGGCCTGGGATGAGAAGGAAAACTGGAAGATGAGGAAGGCTAACCTGAGGCCGGGCAAGAGTTGCTTACCAGGAAGATAACAGGAGGAACAGGGGCTTAGGGAAGGGCAGCAGAGAAGACTTGCTGAGCAGGGCTGGAGGAAGAGCTGATGGACACAAGGGGGCATCCTGGAGTCTGCACCTCTTTGTGCATACAGTGACCAGACTCCAGCCAGGGCCTGCTGGCAGCCACTTCCTTCCAGCTAGCTGACCCGTGCTGGAGATCTTCTGAGCCAGGGCGTCTTCTGCACAGGCCCTTTGGCAACCTCCCTCCCCTCCTTTCCTTCCCTCTCTCTGCCACTGTTCAGCCTGTCTCTCCCCTACACCACCACGATCATCCTCCTAGCAGCATCAAAACAACCATGAAGCAGCCCTGCTTGCCCCTTCCAAGAGAATACTCTTCCACCCTGTGGGCCGGAGCTCTAGACCTAGTAGTAATCCTCACTTTCTTCGCTTCCGGCCTCCTCAGGCGCTAGGCTCAGGGACTGCTGCTGGGACATGCCAGTGGAGTTCAGCTGGTCTGCAAACACCATCACAGGAGAGAAAATAGTCTGTGGAAGGTTGTGCTTGAATGTACACCTACCTGTGCACACGTTTCTTACACACTCAGGGGTCCTCATCCTGTACCATCCTCCCAAACCCCAGGGCTCAGGGTTCCCCTTACCTGGTGTGAGTACAGTCAGGGTGGCAGGGGCCTCAACCTGACCCAGGGCATTTCGGGCAAGACAGCGGTAGGTACCCTCATCACTGGGTCGCACGGCCTGGATCTGCAGCCAGCTGGTCACCTCAAACCTCTGGGGTCCACCCCTAAACTGAAGCAGGATGTAGTCAGTAAGGTAATTCTGGAGAGCCCTAGGCTGGCCCACAGGAAGCTTCTGTCCCCTGCACCTACCTGCACAGAAATGTGGGGGTCATCCCCTGGCAGCTGGATGTCCAAGCCATCCTTCCTCCACTCAATAGAGGCCATGGGATAGGCAAACACCTCACAGCCAAAGATCACATCCTGTCCTGTCACATTCCAAACGTCATGGGGCTGTGACAGGATCTGGGGCCCTGGGGAAGGAGTGCAAGGCCTGAGAACAGGAATGACTAGAGATGATTGTGGGAACACATTTTATGCTGAGGTAAATACACATCCCCAAGCATGGCACATGCACAGACACAGAAACATAGATGCAGACACATACAAGGACACCCACAAGATACAAGGATGTAAAAAAAAAAAAAAGATAAAGGATGTGCATGCACACATGTGCATACAGGGCACATGCAAAGAATGTTCACAAACAAGTATGCAGTGCCACACCTGATCATGCAGACACTGTCCCTGACTGCCCTCCTGTCCTCATTCCACTCCCCCAGGGGGCGCTTTCCTGTTGTGCCAGTAATCAACACCTCCCTCCCCTTCCTCCTTTTCTAACCTGGCCCAGTTCCCCAAGGCCTGCAGAGTACCCACTCCACCTCCAGCCCTGCGGACAGGGGGAGGGAGGCTGGGACACAGAGCCAAGGCGAGAACCTGAAATTAGGTGTCCATGGAAGCCTGAAGACAGGGGAAATTGCTGCATCCTGCTGGCACGTTTTCCCCAGCAGCCCCAGCCAAGCCAGACCTCAAAACGTGAACGTTATACATTGCCAAAGAAAACTGGAGGCTGAAATGGACCCTGTTCCTCAGGCATGAGGGCAGGGAGAGTGAAAATGCTGCGCCCCTTTTCCGTAATCCCCTAACAAGGGTGGGGGTGTGCGGCTGCATCCACAGATAGCTCTAAGATTCTGCCCAAATGAAACCTGATCTCTCAGCGGCCCGTCCAGCTGACCGGGCTCCAGCGGTCTGAGCAACGACTGAGGAGACTCCCCACTTTGAGCCAGCCATTGGCCAGATCCGGCGGCTATGGGAAGAACCGACAGACCGAGCTCTGGGCGAGAGGCAGCATCTGAGGAGCTGAAGGACAGCGGGTCCCCCAAGGGACACCAGACCACCTTGCCGTCCTCCTCGTTGCTCCGCTAGTCAGAGTCAGAGATCATGGCCTGGCGGTTTGGGAGCCAGAGGGTGGGGGCCCGGGCCGCGCGTACCCGATTCGCAGGGCCCCGGGTGCGCCACGGTGAGGTTAGCGTCAGGCTGAGCTCGGGCCGCCTCCCGCAGGCGGCAAATCTGGGCGTAGGTTTGGCCGTCGGACCCGCAGAGCGGGCGCTGGGAACGGCAGGCGCACCGCGGCTCCGGCACCTCCCCACGGCTCAGGGCATCGCCCGCGTCCAGCCGGCACTCCAGCTGCTCGCCGCAGCGCCCGTAGAAGTGGGCGCCGGGGTCCAGGTCGCAGAGCTGACCCTCGAGGTTGGCGCATTCCCAACAGCAGCCGCAAGCATCACGCACCCGGCCCGCCAGGCAGCCCCGAGGAGTGGCGCACTCTCCCGGCCGACAGGGGGCGCAAGCCTCGCCCTCCGCCAGCAGTCGCTGCCAGCCGCGCCACAGAGGGTCAGGAGCAGAGGGTGGCTTGGCGCGGGCCGGGGGCAGCGTCCATAATCCCAGCAGGAGCAACAGCAAGGGCCGCGCTGAGGCCGCCGCGGCACGGGTGGCTGGGAGCCCTGCATGAGCCCTGGGCATCGCGCCCTGCCAGAGAGGGAAGCCGGGGCGGAGAGGTCAGAAAGAAGGTCTGTGCAGAAAGACCAACCTCACCGCTCTTGGCACCCAATTAAACACAGCACTGCCCCCGCCCCTGCTACCTAGGAGCCAGGTAGACCCCCTAACACAGGAAGCCCTAGAGGTCGCCAGCTCTGCCAGTCCTCAATGGATCAGGCTTCCTGGAGGGGCAGGGGTCCCAAGGCTCCGGCTTCGCTTTTACACACACACACACACACACACACACACACACACACACACACACACACACACACACACACGAGCACACATTCACATGCCATGCAGCCGGGGCGCTTCTGGACCTACAGCTAGACGGAAGTGGGCAGTTACAGGAGTTAAGAGGCTGTGAAAGGACTGGGCAGGGATGGGGTGGCCCTGTGAGTCGCTCAGGGCCCGGGACTCACCAAGGAAAGGGCCGACAAGCAGGGTCCACGGGCTGGGCCGAGCACCTCCGTTGCCTACTGTGGACCTAAGTGAGCGCGGACTTGGGCTCTGAGGCAGCTCCTTGGCCCTCCCCCGTCCCCCGCAGTCGTATCCTCCCTTTCCCCCGGCTCTGAGACGCCAATTTATGCACCCTCCAGGGATCCTCCCCAGCCCTTTTCTTCTGGGTTGGCGCAGAGGACCCGTAACTGAACACCAGAGGCGGGAGAGGAGGAGTGTGCAGATTGGGGCCGGGTTGGGGGAGTTCGGGGACCCGGGCTGCCAGGCCCTGCCCCACCCCGTCCGGTCCCCAGAGAGACCACAGTGGCGGTCTGGAGGGGTGGAGGAGGTGCTCCGGTGCCGCCCAGTCTTCACCGCTGCCGGGGCGCTGCTGGATGGCAGGGTCCCCACAGCCCAAGGCCGCCGCCCCGGGCCGGCCGCACCCAGTTTCTCTCCGGGGCGCGGCCATCTGTTCCCTCCCCCTACACCCGACAGGTGCGGCGGCCGCGGGCGACCGGGGCTGGGGTGCTGGGCGCGTCCCGGGCCGGGGCTGCAGGTCTGGGCTGCGCGCCGCGCAGAGCTGCCCCTCCCCCCGCGCCACCGTGGCACTGCGGGCGGGGCGGGAGCCCGCACCCCAGGGGTCCGCACCCGCCGGCCCGCCCCCACCGCAGCCTGTGCAGGAAGACTCTGCCAGGCTCTGCCCGAGGCTCGGACCGCAGAACACAGCCAAGACTCGCCCTTAGGGGCTTTCGAGCTGTGCAGACGCGACTTCCTGGAGGGGGTCCCCACTAGACCCACGACTAGCGACCACCTTCATCCGCTCTGGTTTTTTCCAATTCCAAGACTAGAAGCAAACTTCTCGCGAGCCCTGTGGACACTCGCGAGAATTCGTACGAGAACTCTAGGCAGGCGGAACAGGAAAAGCCCGCGGATTTTAAACCGGAAAGGGGCAGCGCTCGCGGTGCCGGTTCTTTGCGGTACGACACGGACAGCCCAGAGCCGCAGGAGGCCTCTGGAAGGGCTGGGCCCACAGCGCCGCCCAGGCAGGGATCCCCGCTCCAGCGACGAGCGCTGCCCCGAACCAAATGAGGCAGCCCTGGATCCCTGAGTGAAGTGCGAGGGCCGCGAGGGCTCGGGGCCGGCGTGAGACCCACGAACCCCGGGACCCAGGAGTCCGGTCCCACCTCACTGCTCTTCAGTCTTTGTCGGGCTCTGAACCAGGCTGTGGCTGGAGAGCCTAGCTATGGGATTGGCAGCAGAGTCGATTCTCGGCAAATATTTGCGCAGTAAATGTGAAAGACTCTTCCTGAGTGTTAAAATCAAGTTTAACTTGTATTTTCTAAGTCGCTGTTGGGAGACTGGACCGACAGGGAACGAGCGCCCTCTGGTGGGTTTGCGGCTGGTGACGAGACCGTAGGCTCTAAAGATACAAGGAATGCGCTTTAACTACGTATTTATCTTAGTTTTTGTCTCTGTGGTTGTAGAAATTGATCCCGGAGCCTCACAGGTGCTACAAAGTACTTTATCACTGAGCTACACCCCCAGCCTGGCTATAACTTTAAAAGCGTATGAAAAGAATTGTTTACATAAGATACAATTGGAAAGCCTAACTTGTTCCCAGGTCCTTTTACCTGATCCTTTATCCATCAAGGTTCCAAAACATTTAGTAGCAGCTATATGTGGCATAAATAGTAAAGACATAGTTAAGGATTTTGCATATCGCTGTGGTAGAAAAACAAGGCATGGTGATAAAGGCCCACAATCCCAGCACCTGGGAGGCAGAGGGTCGAGGCCAGCCTGAACATCCTCAAAAAAAAAAAAAAAAAAAAACGAGTCCACTCGTTTTGAGTGGGGTTATTCTGTTGGGTCAGGGGAAAAGAATTCTGTAGTGTAGGTGGTGTGAGTGCTGTACTGCAAGGAGAGAAGCCTTCATACATACGCAGGAAGGCTAGATTCAGATGAACAGGGTAAAGTTAAAATCTGTTGTACTTTTCAGGTTATTGTAACTAAAGATGAAATGTATAGTTTGGTATCCAAATGTGAATCATAGCCTGAAGCCACCAATGAATGAAATAACTGAAAAATAACAAAAAGTCTCTTGATAAATGAACAATATAGAATGAAACATGACATAAAGAGTCAGTGTGGCCCGGCATTGTGGTACATCCTTGTAACCCCAGCACTTGGGAGGTAGGAGGATCACTACAGTTTTGAGGCCACCCTAAGCTATGTAGTCAGTTTAAGGCCAGCCTTAACTACGTAGTGTGACTCTTGTCTCCAAAAACAAAAATAAAACAAACAAGTATATAATTTAGCAAGAAATTACTTGGGAGGGCCCATACATCATAAGCTTTAATTCATGAATCCTGTTTTCACAAAGCTGGGGAAAACAGTGAAGTTGCAACTTTCAGGAAGAAAAAAATAAATGATTCCTATTAACTTGTTAGAGATGGGTACAGAGGAACTGCTTTCTGTGAATGTTAGAATCAGTTAAGCCAAAGACTTAACAGAGATAATTAAGACAAAAGATTTTACAGCCATCTACTATGAAAAACTGGTGAAATCAAAGTGAGAAATCTATAGAAAAATAAGGGTAAGAGAAGTATACAGATACCAATCACATCTGTATAAATACCATGTCATCGATAAATGAGGCTGAGCAATAGCTGAGTATAATGCTCATGTCCTTTATTTTGTAAAATAATTTTTCATAATAAAGTCTAGAGTCTACTTTTTAAGGTAAATTAGAAGATTAAGATAAATATAGAAAGTTGGGACAGCCAGATAGTAGGATAATTATAATTCAGTTACAAATAATGTTACAAAATTGTGTTACTCAACTTTCTGTCACTGTGACAAAATACCTAAGAATAACAGTTTAAAGGAAGAAAAGTTTACTTTGGCTTATGGCTTCAGAGGCTCAGTCCATGGTCACTTGGCTCTGTTCTTTTTGGGCTGAACATCATGGTGGAGAAGGTAACAGAGGAAAGGTGCTCACCTCATGGCACCCAGAGGTGCCAGGTATGAGGCATGGCCCCAAGATTGTGTCCCTGTGACCTGTTTCCCTTTGACTAGGCCTCACTTCCTAATCAACTATTGAGCTATAGGTTAATAAATAAACTAATCACCAAGAAGGTTAGCTAGCATCCCATGATCCAGACACATATGTGGTCCCTCCTCTGAACATGTGAGCCTTTTGGGGAACACTTTTCATTTAAACCATAACAACAATGAAGACTAGAATTGCCAGGGACTGGCTCTCAAGAACACCCGGAGACAAGTAACTGAGCTTTCACTGTCCATGGTGGGGCCATAGTTTCATTAGCTGCCTGGTAGCTCTGATTGAGTCCCTGTTGTTTCTGACAGCTTGAACTGCTGGGGTACATCGTGACTGTCTCACTGAGCGGCCTGTGCTGCTTCTCAGGGGTCCTTCACTGTAATAATGCAAAAGAGGGCACTGACTTAACGGACCAGATGGCCTCACATTATGTTCCTTAAGGAAAACATTAAAATGGTATTTAAAAGGGTAATGTAGCTGATATGTGGTATATCAGTTGTAGATGTGTATTATTCACACCAGCATGCTAGGCATGGTGGCACACGCCTGTGTCCCAGAAGGCCATTTCTGTGCCTCCCCGGCATCGTACTCACACCGGCACCTGCCTTTAGGACAGGCTCTGTAACTTATCTCACCTGGTGACCAACTTTGTAAGGGTGAGTGTAGAAAGATGTTTAAAGCATTCTGTAGACAACAGCCCACGTTTCTTGCTCTACCTGTAACCTTTTTTTTTTGGTTTTTGGGTACCAGGGATCCCACTCACGACTTTGTGTCTGCCAAGCAGGCACTTACGCTGCTGAGCTAAACCCCCAGCCCTACCTTTAACTTTTTAACCACAAAGTATAGCAGACAAAGAGAAACGAGCACAATCGATATATACATCAGTTAACTACTACAAAATGAATACTCACAGGAACCTCATCCAGGTCAGAAAGTAGAACATCACTAACAATTCCAGAAGCCCCCATCATACCACCCCAATTATTATTCCTTCTCTTGCTCTAAATAACCACTTCTAACTGTACACTGTGACTGTGTGTGTGTGTATGTGTGTGTGTGTGTGTTACTGGGGATCGAACCCAAAGCTTTTTCATCCTTGGCCTTTATTATTTATCTGCTTATTGATTTTTTGAGACAAGCTTGCTGTGTGGCACTAAGTGGCCCAGGCCGAGCTGGAATGTACAACCCTCCTACCTTACGGCAACATGGGTACGACCAGCACACCTAGCCTTTTACCTGGTTTGAACATGGTAAAAATCTTCATAATTTAGGATAATACGGTCAGTTTTACAAGGGTTTCTTCCCCTGGATTTTCAATTTGTTTTGTTTTTTGAGATAGGGTCTCACTATGTAGCCCAGGCTGGCCTCAAACTCACAGTCCTCCCACGTCAACCTCCCAAGTGCTAGAATTAACAGGTATGCACCAGGACAGCAGACCGCCCTTAGGTTGTTTTTGTTTGTCTTTTTGAGGCAAGGTTTCACTATTCAGTTCAAGCTGGTTTTGAACTAGCAGAAATCTTGCTTCAGCCTCCACCACACCCAGATCCCTTAGATTTTTTTTTTTTGGCCTTTGTGTGTGTGTGTGTGTGTGTGTGTGTGTGTGTGGTACTGAGGATCAAACTCATGACCTTACGCTTGCCAGGCAGGTGCTTATGCCACTGAGCTAAATCCCCCGGCCCCTTGTTTTGGTCTTTTTGAGACAGAGTTTCACTATGCAGCTCAGGCTTGCCCTGAACTCATTTTGTAGCCCAGGAAGATCTCAAGCACACAGAAATCCTCTTGCCTCAGCCTCCTGAGGGCTAGGATTACTTGTGTGTGCCACCATGCCTGGTCCTCCCTTAGATTTTAAAAAAAACTTTTTTATTAAAATAATTTTAGACTTGCCTAGAAGTTGCAAAAATAACAAGGGAATTCTCATGTGCCCTTCCCTGAGCCTCCCCCAATGATAATGTGTTATATAACTGCACCATAATTACCAAAACCAGTACATTGAATTACTGTAGTATCTACCTGAACTATGGGATTTATTGATATTTGACCAGTTTACATTACCCATGTATCTGTTTATTTGAAATGTCATCACAGGTTTAAGTTTGTGTGACCATAAATGAGTAAATGATCCTTTGGAGGACTGAAACTGAGGCCAAAAGAAAGTCAGTGGAATCAATGCTAAGAACAGTGTCATTTAATATATGAGTTGTTTTAAAATTATTATTATCACAAGTCAGTGATGGGAAAAGTTACTGGTTGCTGTAGCTAACATTTGCACATTGTACCTACCTGTCAGTGGTCACTGGTGGGGGCTCCAGGGTCACTGGCAGGGCCCCAGCCGGGGTCACTGGCAGGAGTTGCTTTTCAGCAGGGCACACTCAGCAAAAACAAGCTGATCCAGTCATTTATTCACTTCTTACTTGAAGACAGTGTGTGTAGGAAAGGCCAAGAAGGTGGCTCCCCGCCTTCCCTCCTCTGAAGACTTTCTCATTCCTGTCACAGATTCCCAGATTCTTATCTCCTGCCCATACCTCTCACCTGAATATCACTCCAATACACTCAAGATAATTAATTGATTCTGATAGTTTCTACCCAGACGCCAGGGAAGGTGACTATAAAAGGGTCCAGTCTGCTTCAGACCTCTGGCTCCCAGAAAAAGCATCAATGTATCAAATCTCAGAAACATTTTTTTAAAGAAAAAACAGAAAAACAGATAGAAATGATACACATTTCAAAAAATAGGAAATTAACACTAGTTAGTATATTGCATATTGTTATCTTAGAAGTAGTTGTTCAGGTTATAAGATCTAGGCATAAAAAAATGACCAAACAGTCAAACAATGACAGCACAAACTCTTCTTTTTGAATAACTGAGATTTATAGTGTAATTCTCTATCTTGCTTACATATATATACATACATTTGTATATGTGTACCTATATACATATAATCTTTTCCTTTCCTTTTCTCCTTTCCCCTATCCCAGTAGTTCTGTCCTTTTGAGCACTTTCTTTCCCTTTCATTATTACAATATCTATTGTATATTTTGGATCTTGTTGCTCTTTCAGTTTTTTTTAAAATTTTTTTACACTAGAGAGACAATATAATATTTATACATGAGTTTTTTTATTTCACTTATGAGTATTGTCTCAAGTTGCCTCCATTTATTTATAAAAGCCTCAAGATTATCCTTTTTATAGCTGAGTAATATTCCATTGTATAAAAATATCACATCTTTTTTATCCATTGTAGTTGATGGGCATTTGGGTTGTTTCTAAGATTTAACTATGACAAATTGTGCTGCTATAAACATAGGTGCACATATATCACTGTGGCATGACATTTTCATTTTTTCTGGGAAAATACCCAGAAGCAGAATAGCTGAATTGAATGGGACCTCCAATCCTAGTTTTTTGCGGAATCTCCACACTGATTTCCACAGTGGTTGCACCAGTCTACATTCCCACCAACAGTGGAGAAGTGTTCCTTTTCCCCCCCAGCCTCACCAACTTTTGTTTTTGGTTGATTTCTTGATGGCAGCCATTCTTTCTGGAGTGAGATGAAATCTCAATGCTGTTTTAATTTGCAGTGATGTTGAACATGTCTTCATGTATTTATTTGCCATTTGTATTTCTTCATCTGAGACGTGCATGTTCATCTCAGGTGATGCCCATTTCTGGAGAGGGCTTTTGAATTTGAGGGCCTGATACTTTTCAGTTCTTTATATATTCCGGATATAAGTCCTTTGTCTGAGAGATTGTCAGCTAAAATTCTTTCCCATTCTGTGGGTTTTCTTTTCACTTCGTTGGTGATTTCTTTTCAAATACAAGCTGTGAATCCATCAGGACTTGGGCTTTTCTTTGTTGGTAAGGTTTTTTGTTGTTGTTGTTGTTTTTTGTCTTTTTGAGACAGGGTCTCACTATGCAGTTCAGGCTGGCCTTGAACTCACTTTGTAGCCCAGGCTGGTCTCGAACTCACAAAGATCCTCCTGCCTCAGCCTCCTGAGTGCTGGGATTACAGGCATGAGCCACCATGCCCAGCTTGTTGGTAAGTTTTTAATCACATTTTTAGTTTCAGTAGCTGATACTGGGTTATTCAAAATTGTTATATTTTCTTGATTCAGCTTTGGTAGTTCATACATTTTTAGGAATTTGTCCATTTTCTGTATTTTCCACCCTGTGTGAATACAGGTTTTCAAAGTAGGTATTCATGATCTTCTGAATTTCCATGGGATCTATAGTAATTTCACCCTTCTTATTCCGTATTGCATGAATTTGAGTTTTTTCTTTGTTTTTCTTCATAAGGTTGCCTAGAGGTCTATCAATTTTGTTTATTCTTTCAAAGAACCAATTCTTTGATTCATTAATTTTTTGTATTTTTTAGTCTCAATTGCATCAATTTCTGCTCTGATCTTTATAATTTCCTCTCTTCTATGAGCTTTGGGTTTGACTTGCTCTTCTTTTTCTAGAAGCTTGAGGTGTATAGCATTAAGCTGTTTATTTGTGCTCATTCTGTTTTCCTGATGTAACAATTCATTGCTATATATTTTCCTCTTAGCACTGCTTTCAATGTGTTCCACAGATTTTGGTATGTTGTATGTGCATTTTCATTGATTTTTTTTTTTTTTTTTTGCAGAACCAGGGATTGAATTCATGATCTCACACTTGCCAGCAGGTGCTTATGTCACTGAGCTAAATACTTGGCCTGAATTGTAGGTATTGTTTCTTTTGTTTTGTTTTTTGGTACCAGGGATTGAACTCACAACCTTGCGCTTGCCAGGCAGGTGCTTATGCTGCTGAGTTAATCCCCAGCTCAAATTTTAGGTATTAATTTCTACTTTAATTTTACCTGTAACCCACTGATAGTTCAGAAGATTGTTATTTAATTTCCATGTATTTATGCAGGTTTTGCAATTTCTTTTGCCATTGATTTCCAATTCCAGTGCACTATCGTCAGATAATGTGTATAGGATAATTTCAACTCCTTTGCATTTACTTAAGCATGTTTTATGAGCTAATATATGGTCTATTTTGGATAACATCCCATGCGCAGTTGAGAAGAATGTGTATTCTGATGTGGTTGGGTGGAACACTCTGTAAATGTCTACTAAGTCCATTTGTTCACAGGTTTGATTTAGTTCTGTTGTTTCTTTGCTGACTTTTTATCTAGTTATTCTATCTCTTTGTCACAATGTGGATATGAAGATCCCTTGTTACACTTGTGTTATTGCATATTTGGTTCTCATGTCTATTAGTATTTGTCTTATATAGTTGGGTGCTCCTGTATTTGGTGCATATATATTTATGATTGTTAGCTCTTCCTCTTCAATTTTTCCCCTAACAAGGATGTAGTGACCTTCATCTCTTTTGATCATTTTTGGTTTTCCTGTCACATGGAATATTGTTTCCCATCCTTTGACTTTTAGTCTATTAGTTTCCTTTTGAGTCAGATGTGTTTCTTGTATACAGCATATTGTTGGATCCTGCTTCTTGATCCATTCTGTCAACCTATTTCTTTGAATTGGTGAATTGAGCTCATTTACATTGATGGATATAACTGATACGTACTGTCTTAACTTTGTCATGTTATTTCCTGTTGTTAGTTTCCTACTTATCCCCCTTGTTTAATCGTTTGCCCTGTCTGTTTGTTTCTTTCTGTTATTGTTCTTGAAATTGTAGTCATTTTTGTCTCTCTTTAGTATGTCTTTCAGTACTCTTTCTAGGGTTGGTTTAGTGGACACGATTTTCCGCAGCTGTTCTTAGTCATGAAAGTATCTTATTTCTCCATTTTTTTTTTTTTGTAGTAGGGACCTAACTCACAACCTCGTGTTTGCTGGACAGGTGCTTAAGCAGCTGAGCTAAATCCCCAGCTTCTCCATTAATTTTCAAAGAAAGTTTTGCTGAGTGCATCAATCTGGGTTGAAAGTTGTTTTCTTTCAGGGCTTGAAATACTTCACTCCAAGCTCATCTTGATTGAAAGATTTGTGCTGAGAAGTCTGCTGTGATTTTAATAGGCTTTCCTTAGTAGGTTAGTTGTATCTTTCCTTTAACAGCTTTTAGTATTCTATTTTTATGCTGAATTTCTGGAAATTTAATTATCATATGTCTAGGTGTAGATTTATTTTGATTATGATTGTTTGGAGTTCTATGTGCCTCACTTATCTTCAGAAATCTTTTATTGACTCTGCTTGGGTGATTTTCTCAGTGCCAGTTAGTCAGTTAAGGAGTGACCACTTTGGACCACAAATGTCCTGTGTCTAATGCACTCAGCCCCATCCCCCATTCTTAGCTCACACTTGAGGATGCTTCAGGCAGCTCCTGTCCAATCTCATGTGTCTCTCTTCTTGAAATAATTCCCTGGCACTCTGAAGGAGCTCTCAGCTGGCATTCAGGACAGGCTAGTGAGGACACTAAGTTAGCTCAGGAAACCCCATCAACAGAGGGACAAAGTTGGAGAATAAATATCTGTGTTTCCCTTCCTTTAATTGGGGTATTTCTGAGATACATTCTGTAGAGTCCTGCAGAAGGCCTCCAATTAGAGTGTCCTCAGTGGTAACTCACTCATTTCTATTGGCTTTCCTACCTTCTCTCATTTCCCTACTCCCTCACTGTGTTTTCTGGGATAAACTTCCAAAGAAACTACTAGTACCGAAATTCTTGGCTCAGAATCTGCTTTTTGGGGGAACAAAATTAAGACATTCTCTGTAAAAGGAAGGAGGCCACCTTCCTAAGAATGCTATTAACACTGTGGAGACCACAGGGGGAAAGGGGGGAAAATTAGATTCTAAACTACACCTGTTTGTGACACTGTCCTTGCTTACATTCCACTTATAAACTTTGCTCTAAAGACATAATAAAGTGTAATGCTGGCTTCTGCAGAGAGTGGAAAATAAATTAACACTCAAGTCTTCTCTCAACTGACCAGTTGCAGAAACCTAATGTGGTGGTTAATCTGGATCGTCCGCTTGACTGGCATGAGAGGCGCCTAGGAGATCAACAAGCACATCTGGATGGGCCAGTTGAAGTCCCTGCCTGGAGCTTTTCTCCTGCTCTCACTTCTCAAATGTCAGTTGGGCAGCTTTCTTCTGCCACATCCTTCTGCTTTGATGTTTCTTCCTTGAAGCCAGCCAACCATGCACTGAAACCTCTGAAACCATGAGCTACAAGAAACCTGTCTTACTTTAATTTGTAGGTGTTAGATATTTTGTCCCATGGAAAGCTGACCAATACAGAAAATTGGTACTGGATAAGTGAGGTTATTCCTGTGAGTGTACCTGACCCTGTGTTTCAGAAGCATTTGGAACTGGTTTGTGGGAAGCATCTGGAAAGATTTGGAGATGCCAGCTAGAGAAACCTTATAAGCATGGATTGATGGGAAATTCTGGTGGGAGCTCAAAAGATCAGAATGCTAGTAAAAATGTAGTCAGTAAAGACTGTGCTCATCAGGTTGCAGCTGGAACAAGGTCTCTTTTGGGCACTGGACTAGAGGCCATGCAGATTACATTCTAGCAAAGAACTTGTCTACATTTTGTTCATGCCCCAAAACTTTGGGTGAGACTGAACTTAAGATCAAAAGCCTAAGTGATCTGGCAGAGGCAATTTTCAAGGCATCCCAGTATTCAGGCTGTGGCTGCTTTTTAGCCAGATTTATAGTGAGAAATAGAGTAAAAAACAGAACCAAGACATTTGAAAAATTTGTAGTTTGTCCAGATAAGAACATGTAAATTTGAAACCAAAGAAAGTATGGTTGCTGAAGAAATTAGTTCCATTAAAAAGTAACCAAGGATGGGTGTGGTGGTGCATGCCTGTAATCCTAGCACTCAGGAGGCTGAGGCAGGAGGATCGTTGCAAGTTCAAGACCAGCTTGGGCTACAAAGTGAGCTCAAGGTGAGCCCAAAAAGAGTGATGGCTTACGAGCACTTCAAGAATCAGCAAGAAAAAAGAAAAGAATCAGCAAGATCCCATCCATTGCAGGCTCAAAGGTTTAAAAGTGTAAACCCCTTTGAAGACTTTGCATTGAGGAAAGGGCAGCAGGGTACCCTGTCATGGGCAGGGGGCTAAGGAAGTGTTTCCCTTTGTTCAGCTAGCTAAACATTCAGATGCCATTGCAGCCATGGTCCAAGAGGGCCCAGTTATTGCTCACACTGATGGCAGACTTTGATGTGAGTCATGTGACACTGATTTTTCAGGCATGAAGAATACAAGAGTTACAGGGTCATAGAGGTTTCACCTAGATTTCAGAGGAAGGTCTTAGAGGCCAGGAAATATGTAATAAAGTTGAAGTCCCTGCTTGGAGCTCCTAAAAGGCTGATGCATGAAGCTATCAGAGTAAGACCACTGCATTGAAGACCCTAAGAATGGGTTGGAATGTAAACCATCTGTTCACTTCACACAGTGAGCAGAGCCAACCCAAGAGAGGCCATATGGACTGTAAACTGCAAGGCAGAGGGACAGAGCTGCCCAAATCCTCTGAAACTCATATCTCATTATCATCTGCCTTGGATCCTGTACCTAAATGTATCAGACTTTATGTTTGCCCTTTTGATTTTGGTCTTTGTTTAGTCTAGTTCCTTTCCATTTCCTTATTCCTCCTTTTTGGTATGTGAATGTTTATTCTGTGCCATTGTATTTTAAGATCATGTAACTTTTTTATTTTTACAGGAATTCACAGCAAGAAGTTTGCCTTGAGCCTCAGAGGAGACTTTGGACTTTTTTTTTCCCTGTACTGGGGATCAAATACAGGACCTCTGCACTGTGGTACACCCCCAGATCTTTTTTATTTTTACTTAAGACAAAGTCTTTTTAAATCACTAAATTGCCCAGACTGAGCTTAAACCTCTGCTTCAGCCTCCTAGGATGCTAGTATTACAAGGATTGCACTTTTGAGCAATGATGGAACTGATGAGACTTTGGGGAGGAAATTCGTGTTTTCAGTGGAATGCGGAATAGTTACTTCATTTTAGGTGGAAGTATGACCTTGTTATTAGCTCTCTGCAGATTATGGATGATTTAAGGAGATGCGTTTAGGTGTCAAGATGGACTGATTTTCCATGTGATTGGCTCAAGAGATGCCTGGATTAGTAAAGCACACATCTATTTAAGTGTGTCTGGGAGAATTATAAGGCATGGCCTCAGTAACTGTGCCAGCTCCTTCCCCAGGGACTCTTCCCCTGCTCTCTGTTTCCCAGAAGCGTAACAAGAGTTTTCCTCTGTTCTGCTCTTTGATGTGATATTTTTGCTGTGGAGCCAGGCAACCATGAAACCATGAGCCCAAATAAACCTCCCTCCTTTTTTTTTGTCTTTTTGAGACAGGGTCTCGCTATGCAGTTTAGGCTGGCCTTGAGCTCACTTGGTAGCCCAGGCTGGTCTCAAACTCACAACAATCCTCCTGCCTCAGCCACCTGAGTGCTGGGATTACAGGCGTGAGCCACCATGCCCGGTAACCTCCCCTCCTTTGAGTTGCAGGTATCAGGTATTTTATCCCAGCAACAGAGATCTGACTGGTACACCAAGGGACAACCTGGTAAATGTGTCCTCAGAACTCCAAGCCAAAAACAGCTAATGCTTTCTCAATGGCTAAGAGAAAAAATAAAGATAACTAACTGATTAGTCCTCCCTCACCCACACTGCTGGGCTTTCCAGCATAAACTACAAGGAAAGTCTTGGGTCCCAGCACAGCATCAGTGTGTGATAAGTAGAACAGTGAACCTGTTCAAAAGTTTCTAATCCTTCCACATCAACATGCACAACCTCACAAAACCCCAGATTCCTCCATGCCTGCCTGTCATTTTCCCCGAGCATAAGGCAAGAGAAGACAGAGAACAAAGGGTAGGAATCAGAAGAACCACATTCAGTGAACCTTCTGCTGGCTATGTTGTTGGCTAGGGAGGCACATGGGGGACTTGTTGAGTAGAATCATACTGAAGTTGATCAACTCAATAGGCCTGTAGAAATACAGATAAAATTAGAGAATGAGACCTCCTAAGTCCTGGGACTTGATTTGCTGTCACATTCCCCTCTCTAACATTTAAAAGAATTTGTATGTATCACAACACTGCTGTAACCCAGGTCTTGAAGATCCAGAGCTGCCAAACGCTAACGCTGGCTCAGCCACCAGGTACCACCTGAGTGGGGCAGCACCTGCAGCAGTGAGCAGCCACAGAGGCCCCGTAGTCCAGCAAGGGCCCTCCAGCAGAAGTTTTCATCTTGACTTTGATCTCCAGGCTTCTAGTCCCAGCTCTGCCAGCAGCCGTGATCCACATGAACTTTAGTTTTTTCTTAGAAACAGTGGCAAATTCAGCATTCAGATATGTGGTATTTCACACAGAGTTTTAAAGTTTTTCTCTAATTGCCAATGTTTAAACATTGAGAATTTTTCTATAAAAATCCAGTGATTCAGGGTCAGAATTGTCAGGCAGAGATATTCAGAGAGGTCTTGAGAAGAACTGCCAGCTAGTGCTGCACTAGGGAGGTGGAAAAACCAGAGCTATTATGTGACTGCTGACTCTGCTAGATCGCTTTGAAAAGAAATAACAAACAAAAATGGGGGCCAGGAATTTAGCTCAGTGGCATAAGCACCTGCCTGGCAAGCGCAAGGTCATGAGTTCCATCCCCGGTACCGCAAACAAAAAAAAAAAGGGCGGGGGAGTAGTTTCCATCCAACAACAACTGGAGGTGAGTACTGGCTGCTGTTCGGACAGGCCTGGTCCCTTTCCACCCAACAGTCCCTTCCAGGCCTTCTTCCCTCATTTAAGATTTAAAGCTGCCCCTGCAGCCTTAGAATTTATACTCCTTGAACGAGATCAGCTACAGCGTGCCAGGCAATGTGGTCGGCAATTTGCATACATTATCTTCTTTCAGACTTAAAAAATTTGCAAAGTAGGATTATTAACTTATTTTTTAGATGAAAAAGCCAAAGCTGTGGCCAGGGATTTAGCTCAGTGGCTTAAGCAGCTGCCTGGCAAGCACGAGTTTGTGAATCTGATCCCTGGTACAAAAAAAGAAAAAGCCAAAGCTCAGAACTCCAGGTAAGTTTGCACAGTATCACATTGCATGGTGAACAACAGAGCTAAAACTTAAACCTGGGCAAGGTGGTGCAGGCCCTGACTGTGACCACCGTGTTGTGCCACACTCCTATGGTGACACTGGTATGGTATCTTTGCCAACTTATGGTTGCAGCTGTAGTCAAAAGTGCAGCAGATGCTTTAAAATGCAAATATCTCATGTTTGGAAGCCAAACTGTAGCAATGCAGGGCAGGGTGTGCCCAGGTGGCAGAAGATTAGGAGGTGGGGAGGCAAAGGAGAACCTTGTAGACCACAACACCGGGCACCCTCGGCCAAAGTGCTTGGTGTCAAGAGCAGACCAGAAGAGCAGGTGGTGTAGCGCAGTGGTAGAGATTCGCCTAGCACGTGTAAGGCCGTGGATTTGATCCACAGCACAACAAAAGCGGGGAGGAGAGATGAGGTATGGCGCGTGTGCGTGTGGGTGAAGGCAGACTGGTTCCTTGGAAGGCCATGAAGTTTGAGGAGCAAAGTTACAGTTAATGCCTGAGCTGCCCGCATTGGCAGGAATTTTCCTGGCTGCAGGGGTGTGCAAGTTGTGTGTGTGTGTGTGTGCTAGCAAATCGAGTGGTCCTCTGAGCTGCGGAGCAGTAGCGAGCCATAGGGCCCAGCCCTCCTCATTCTTACTCCCCTCTCCTTGCCCAAGTGCCCGAGTGGGGACCACCCAGGTCCCTCTGTGCCAGGCAGCCCAGCCGCCTCCCGGGGGAAGATACGGCCAGGGCCTGGCGCAGAAACACATCCGAGGCCTGACCAAAAGCCCCCAGGGCCCCGCACTGTGCTCCTCACCCTGTGCGAAGGGGAAGGAAAAAAGCGCTCGGCCGCAGCGCGCGGTTGTGCGGGAGCCTCGGGAGGCGGCTCCGCGTCCGCGTCCGCCCGCCCGAGCCTTGGCCGGTCGCGAGCTGGAGGCCTGGGGCGCCCCCGGCGGGCGCCCGGAGCACCGCAGACTGGCGGCGAGGCGAGAGGCTTCCCACCTGCGCTGGCGATTGTCCCGCCTAGGGGAGGAAAGGCGGGGTCCGAGCAGGTCGGATTCCCAGCCAGCTCCCTGCTCACAGGAGGCGGCCCATTATCCGGCGTCGTTAAAGAGCAATTAGATGGAAATTAAGCCGAGAACAAGTATTGATTATCTCATTAAGGCCGGGGGAGGCCGCTCTGTTGGGGAGTTTACCGCGGCTCACCCCATTATCTGCAAGGTGAAAGCCTGCGGTCATCAAAATCCACTGATGTATCGATCTTGCCCCTCATTTCCACATCCACTCGGTGCCCCCCCCACCGCTAAGTGGGTTCTAGAGGTGACGTCAGGGGTGTGCTGAGGTGAGTTCCGCCCTAAGGCCTCTACTCTTGTCTCAGTACTTTTTCATTCCCTCCTTTTTCAGCTTATGGTCCCAAATTCCTATTTTTCCCTGATGCTACTGCGGTGGGGTGGAGGGGGGACTCCTCTAGCTGCACGCAAAGAACACAAAGCAAAGTTTTGTTTTGTTTTGATTTTTTCTGTGGTACCAGGGATTGAACTGACGTCCTGGCGCTTGCCAGGCAGGCGTTTACACCACTGAGTCAAATCCCTGGACCAGTTTATTTTGTTTTTAAGGGACAGGGCTTCCTGTGTTCCCCAGGCTGGCTCGGAACTTCTGGGATCATGCTATCCTCCTGCCTCAGCCTCCTGAGTAGCTGGCACTACATGCTGGTTAAATCATGGCCATGCTAGAGTACAGACGTCAGAGAAAGAATGTGCTGTAGACTGTTAACACAGGCCCCCAAGGCCCAGAACAGGAGGGAAAGGCTTGATTCTGGGTCACTACCGTCACCAAAGGAAGAGCAATCCCAGGGACCACCGTGGAGAAGCCGGAGGGGCCTCCGCAGGGCCCTAGACGGAGGCGTGGCTGCTGGGGAGAAGTCATGCGCTGAGGAGAGGAGTTTTCTCTCGGCTTTGCTCCTGGCTGACTGTGTGACCTCAAGCAAGTCGTTGGCTTCTCCTGGCCGTGAAGTCCTCAAACGCATAGGATCTGAAGAACCCCGAGCGGCCAGAAACTGACCCTGGAGAACCGCGCCTTCCTCGGAAGCGTCCTCAGCCCACGACCCGCCGCGGGCCTCCCTTGAGAGCCTTGCGGGCGGGAAAGGAGGAGGGTCGCGGAAAGGGTGGCAGGTGGCGCGCCCGGCCCGGCCCGGCCAGGCTTCTGGGCTCCCCTCTCTGCCCCGGAGCTGGGCCTCTATTAATCTTCGATGACTGCTACTTGCGTCCTAATTGGGAGGCAGGGGAAGGGGGAGCGACGCAGGCCGCCCTAAAGGTAGGAGCGGCTAATGGGCCTCTCCATCACCGCCAGGAGCGGGGCCCCGGCGGAGCGCAAGGCACGGAGCAGGTGGGCGCGGAGCCGACCCTTAATGGAGTCCCAGGCTGCGGCGGACGGCAAGGAGTCCGGGAGGAGGCGGCTCCAGGTAAGGAGAAAGACGGGCGCCCCTTACCTGAGGAGGCTTCTGGGGCGCAGTCTGGGTTGAGTGGGGGAAGGCGCTGGGTCAGGTCTGCGTGGACAGGGATTTTCCCGCGGGGGTGCCTGGAGTCGGTGAGATGAAGGCCCTGAGTCCGGCCGCCGCGCCGCCCCGCAATGAACGGAGACCGGACGCGGATCCGCGGTGCCACATTTTTTTTTTTTGGTACCGGGGATCGAACTCATAACTTTGCATTTACCAGGCAGGCGCTTATGCCGCTGAGTTAAACCCTCACACGCGAAGGCAGATTTTAATCCCGAGCTGGAAGATGCCGCGAGACAGGGTGGGGGCGGGAGAAAAGTGACCCGGAAAGCCCGGCCTGGCTGTCCCCGGAGCGGTGTGAGTAGCGGAGGGGACTCCTGGGCCACAATCCCTCCACGCCCCTGGCCTCCTCGGCCCCCCGGGACGGCGGCGGCTGGGCCCGCCCCCCGCGCTCCGAGCCTCCGCCGGCGCCAGCCGCACCTGCCTCCAGCCACATCTGAAATATATTGTATTCTCACCTAATCCTGTTCAATTACAGCATAATAAAACACATAATAAAAACCTAATTCATTTTTCTCCCGCTCCCACCCCGTCTCGCGGCATCTTCCAGCTCGGGATTAAAATCTGCCTTCGCGTTTGTGGCATCGCGCGCGGGCCCGGCGCCTCCGCATCTTTAATGCATGAGCCGGGAGCCGCGCCGGTGCCTGCCGGCGGCCCACAGCACCAGCGGACCCGGCGCAGCCCCCTCCCTCCCCGGGGTGGCGCCCTCGCTCGAAGCCCCTCGGAGGGTCAGGACTGCGGGTGGGCTCGTCTGTCCCGCCCAACAGACCCACGCGGCCTCCAGGGGGCGCGGCGCCCAACGGGTCACGGGATCAAGTTTGCCCAAGAGCCTGCGGACCGAGGCAACCCAGCCAGAGGTGCAGGGGTGGGCACGGAGGGCCTCTCTGTCCTCTGCCTCCTTCTCCTTTGCTGTGACCGTCCAAGCTGGCCTGGCCAGTGAAGCGCTGGCTTCGAGACTTCCATGCCCACTCTGCCCCCTACACCAGCCTGTACGGGCTCCTGGATGATCCTAGACCCCTGGAATAAGGCGAGACCTTCCCGGAAGGAATTAAGAATCTTCAGAGGCTGGGGCCGCAGCTCATGGACAGACCACTGGACTAGAAGGCAGTCCTCAGACGAGAAAAAAGAACCTAGTAAGGGAAAATTCCCTAGAGAGGAAGGCTAGCCAGTGAGTTTACAAGCCTGAAACAAATACCACCTTAGTTAGAGTCTTTCATTACTTCATTTCTTCTTTTGTTCATTCAGGACACAGGCTCTCTGACTTTCTAAATTCATGGAATATTTTTCAGGATTTCCCCTGCTGGCATTCTAGGTCAAAAGAAATATTTAGTTGGGTGCAGTGCACACTTGTAGTCCCAGCTACTAAGAAGGCTGAGGCAGGAGGATTACAAGTTCAAGGCCAGCTGGAGCCACTTAGCAAGACCCTGTCTCAAATAAAAATAAATAAAATAAAAACAGCTGAGAACATCCCTCAGTAGTAGGATACCGCTAGGTTTAATGCCTAGTACTAGGGGCTGTGGCTATGGCTTAGAGATAGAACCCTTGCCTATCTTGTGTGAGGTCCTGAGTTTAACCACCAAATCCACAAAAAAAAAAAACAAAAAAAAATTGAGAGAATCCAAACTACTGCAAAAATTTTATTTCAATTGTTTTTTCCTTTTAAAGAAACTTTCATTCTTAAATCCAGTTACTAATGTATACACCTGTTAGACTCTGCATAACTTCAGAATTCTTAGTCACCTTAGACCCTGCCACCCTCACTTCCTGTTTCACAGTGGCTTTTGTTCTCACTTTTTATCACAGTAATCATCACAAGCCCAGTTCTGCAAAGACATAGCTAAGTACAATGCAGACCAATCTAATGTTGAGTCTTAATTACTTCATGCAGTGTCCAACAGAGGATAAGCATGGCTGTGTCTTCCTTTCAGCAGTCTTGTGAGTTCATGGTTGCATTCTGGAGTGCCTCGGGACACAATCTGGAAACAGAAGATTTAGGGAATCTACCTCTTCTTGAGTACGCCTCCTTAAGTGGTGTGGCAAGCCTAGGACAACTGAACAGGGGTCCCCTAATTTAGACAGGAATGAAAACTGAATCTTATCTGAAATGTGGGGTCAGCAGTCTGACAGCCTGCAGCGCAGGTATGGGGAGCCAGCTTACAGAAATGGGCACTAAGAAAAAATCACTAGCAGAGTGAACCAGACTCTGCAGAAAGCCTGAAAATCGTAGGGAGTGATGCTTCCAAACATATTGCAGGGTGATGTCTTATCTCACACCACCAAAACGTGTCACTGCCCCCTGGCACCACCACCCCACCCCACCATGCCATGGTGTCCTGGCCAGGAAACCTCCTCACCAAGGCCCAAACAAGCCAGCTCCGGGTCACTGTCTAGGGGCTAGACAACGATAAGGGGCAGGCATCTCCCTTCCGGCAAGCCTTAAATGATGGCAGTTTGGTGCCAGTCCTCAGCAGGTACAGAGGCAGAGAGGTAGGTCCACCTCACAGGGAAACGCCACGTGAAGGAGGCATTGGCACGTGCTGGAAACACATAGCAAAAGCATGAGAGAGACCAGTCCTGACTACATACGGGACTCTTCCCCACATTGTCCCCTGCATTCGGAACTGCTAGAAAGGCGGTGGTGGCTCAATATGTGACCCCACTGAGCGATGGAGAGGTGCGTTAGTACCTGTCGCGCCTAGGCTATGTCCCTGGAGATGGGAAGGTAGTTACTGTCTTCACCCAGCTGCCTGCGGGCCAGGGTGAACAGAGCCAGGCACGCACAGGTTCAGCAAACATTCCTGAAACTGATGACAGCTGCCAAAATCACGGCTTGTGATTCTTCCAAAACTTCATGGATTTCCGGGCAGAAGTCAAAGGGGAGGGCACAAACCGGCTATTGGGTTTTGAATTCGGAAAGGAAGGAGGGGATTTGGGGGATTTCGCAGCCCAAGATCTAAGTAAGAAAAGACGGGGATCAGAAGCGCAGGTCTCAGGCGCAGACCCGGGAGGGTGAATGGGCCTAGCTGGCCTAGCAGCCTGTAGCTCTAAAGCCGTTTCCCAGGAAACTGGAAAGAGCCGGAACCCAGTTCAGTTTAGAGTGACAGGAGCCATAGCAGGGGGCGGGACTTCCTCCGGGAGGCGTGGCTTGCCTGTGACCAATCGCCTCCGGGGCGGAGCTGGAAGCCGACTGGCGCAACTAAGAAACACAGGAGCTGTTTCGGCCTTAGTCAAGGTCTAGGAGAAACTGGTGTTACTGTCACCACCCCATCCGCCCAGCACACACACAGGATCAGAACAGAAGTTGGGCCTAAGACCCGCTTCCTGCTTGGGTGCTAGCAAAGCCGAGGTGTCCCCTCGGCCAGCTCCCTACAGCCAGGCAGGGCCAGTGCTCCAGGACCCCAGCTGTTTCCCCTTAGAACATGGGCAGGAGCACTGTGGAGCTAGTGCTGCCAGGCGAAAGGAGGAAGGCAGGGCAGGAAGGCCAAGGGCACCTGTCCTGTATCAGGGCTCCTGAGCCCTGAGCCCTGGAGGAGAGCAGGCTCAACTGAGGCAGAGTAACTGTCTGGTGAGAACCCCTGAATCATGCTTTCTGAGGCCGAGCTTTGGGGTGTGGACACAGTGCAGCGTGCCTGTTTAGTTTGTCCCCCGGAGAGCTTGTGAAGTGCCTTGTTGCTACATTTTCGTAGGAAGAAGGAAGCGGTGGGGCGGAGGCTGACCTGCTGGGCCTGCCTCTTTCTCTCACGTGGCTTAGCACTGTCTTCATAGCCGAGCTAATTCTCTTATACAATGATCAGATTTTGCTTTGCAGATTCCTACACCTTACTGCACAAATGGTTTCACCCTACACAGATTCTCCGGGGAAAGTGCAAGGGGTCACTGAAGGCTTCACTACAGAAGCAGCTTCAGCGCTGGTCAAGAACTCCAGGGGAAGCTGGGGGTTTAGCTTAGTGGTATAAGTGCCTGCCTTGCAAGCACAAGCTCGTGAGTTGATCTTCAGTACCAAAAAGAAGAAAAAGAGCTTTGGGGCTTTAGCTCAGCGGCATAAGTGCATCTCTGACAAGTGCAAGGCCGTGAGTTAGATCCCCATACCAAAAAAAAAAAAAAAAAAAAAAAACCCAAACCAAAAACCGTAACAAGAACTCCAGGGGACTGGGAGTTTAGCTCAGCGGCATAAGTGCTCTCCTGGCAAGCATGAGATCGTGGTCATGAGTTCAATCCCCGGTACAAAAAAAAAAAAAAAAAAACCTACTCTAGGGGGCTGGCAGTTGATTTTGCTGTTGTGTAAACAAACTGGATCCAGGAACGAGGGTCCCAAGAATGTCAAAGGGACCAGAAAAGTAACCTCAGGCATGCCTGGCAGCGGGCCATGCAGAGGAGGGTACAATGGCTTCCGAGTCCCAGGCCCCACTCACACCCAGCTTCCAACCTACTGTGAAGCTGTGGGCAGCTTTCTTACTGTGCCAAGCCAGTGTCTCTGCGAACAAAGGGCGTGACCTCCCATGTGTGGTGGCAGAACCTGCAATCCTGGCTACTTCAGAAGCCAAGGCAGGGGGGTCACAAGTGCAATGCAAGTTTGGACAATTCAGAGATACTGGCTCAAAATAAAAAGTCTAAAAGGCTGAAGACACAGCTCAGAGCTCCCTAAGTTCAGTAAAAAGGCATGGGCTTTAGCACATCTGCCTCACAGGTGTGGTGGCTGTAAAGATCAAGAGCGCACAGACTGAAAGCACTTGGCTCCTGTGAGCCTGGTGTGACACAGCAGGATTTGGAACAGGTCCCATGTAGCACTGGCTCCCCAACAAGTACACTTCTACTAACCCTGTGTCTGAGGGGCTGACACCAAACCAAGATTCGCTCAGGGAACGGCCCCAACCTTTCCCTTCAACATCCAGTAGAACTTTGGGCTGAAAGGGCAGATGAGGGCTGTTTCCCTGCAGGGAACTGCCCTGTGTTTACCAAAGCTAAGCCTTCAGAGAAGAGAGGCAACTATAAATTGGTGAATAGTAGCTGTTACCAGCTATCCACAGGCAGGACCTTTCAACCTCATTAAAAAAAAAGAGGCTGGAGAAGCGTGAAAGTAGAGAAGGCTGGGGTGCTGGGAAGGGAAGCTGCCAGCAGCAGCCTGTTTGCCTGCAAACGGATGACTGATGGGGATGCGAGAGTGCTGGTCCCCTAAAAGCTGCTTTCTGATGGAGCTGGGCAGTCCTTGGCTTGTCCCCTCCCTCTCTCCAGAGGTGCTCCTGCAAAGCACAGGTGACCACCCTGTCCCATATGCCTGTAGGAAACCAAAAGGCCCAGAGCCTGGCGAAGGTGGAAATGAAGGCAGGGCGCCATCTCTGGAGGGAATAAAAAGGGAGCCAAGCAAGGCTGATCTTCTAAGCTCAAAGCACCCTCTGCTGGGGACTGAGGCTCCCTGCAGACAGGGGCCTGGTCTCGGAGAGCTGTGGGCTGGAGACTTTGTTCTGGGCACTCAGGGAGTAGAATTAAGCACAGGTCAGCAGATAGACAGGGTCGCAGTTTATTGACTGACCAGCAAGTGGAAGCTGTTGTCCTTCAGGACAGTGGTTAGAGAAGCAGGAAGTGATCTCCCAGGATCCCAGGGGGCCTCTGCTCTGCCCCACTCCGTTCTTCTGCCACCGGGAATGGGAGCTGGAGGCTCAATCGTCCAGGCTACACTCCGGACTCACCACCACCTGTTCCATTTGGCCTATCCATCGAGGCCCCAGCCCTCCTCTTGGAGATGACAGCAGACAGAGAAGGTCCAAGCCCCAAGAAAGCAGGCCAGACTGGGGGTGGGGCTTAGTGGTAGAGGACTGGCCTAGCTTATGCAAAACCCTGGGTCCTGTTCCCAGCACCCAGTGAGAGAAAAGGAAAGGAAAGGAAAGGGTTAAGACAGGGATGTGGTAATGTCCCACAAGGGCAGATGGGACACGGACCCACCACTAGACTGCACATTTGGGGTGTGAGGGGAGCACCTTTCCCACTTGAGTCCCTCGGGAGGGAGTGCAGCAAGCGGCAGCTCCTGGAAGGGATGCTCACTATGCCTGTGTGGCTTTCAGGCTGGGAGAGGAGCTGGGCTTGTCGGGTTTCTGTTTGAGGTCACAGTGTCAGAGCAGACTAAGAACTTCTACAGTTGTGCCGTAAATGCCATGTGGCAGTGTGGGGGGCAGGAGGATACAGTTCTTTTGTTTTGAACAGAAGAGACAGAGCTACTCCAAGATATGTGGGGTGGCACTGAGGGGTGCATAAGCCTACCGCCTTCCTGGTCCCAACCTGCCTTCCTCTGCCAGCCCAGGTCCTGAGCCACTTTTGGAAGCCAGGTTATCAGAAACCTGAATGATTCATCCCATGTTGGTCCACTGCTGTCCTGGGGTTCCTCCTGTGTCCAAAAGGGGCAAGGTGCTGTCAGAAGTGACATGGCCAGTGGAATGGTTTAGGGAAGGAAGTCCCACTTGTAACCTGGAAAGCCGGACAATCAGACTACCCCAGGATGGCATGTCTGCTCTTAGCTGCCAGGACCAAAAGTATAGACACATACATGGACCGTGTATGTGTACAGGTAGCACAGGAAGGATTGTGTGACTCTGCTTTTTGAAACGAGAGAGGAGAGAGAAAGGCTCTTAAGGGTTCCTTGTCCAGCTTACTGGACAGCTAGTCTCGATGGCTACTGTTCTACCACGTTCCCTGAAGAGTATCAGGCAGATGGGCAAGCAGCAGAGACAGCAAAGTGGGTCCGAAGCAGCAACCCAGGGAGGTAAGGAAGGGACTGAGCCTCATCAAAGCCCCTTGTTGTAGTAAACCACCTCGATGCTGGGATTTTGCTCATGGATCTGTGCCCTCAGCTCCGGCTCCAGTCTGCTCACACGTATGGAGCTGCAACAGAAGAGCACAGCTGAATGGCCTTGGACCACCTGCTCCTCTTAGGCCAGAGTCCTCTCGCATCCAGAAGGGCTGACTTGCTGGCTTAGCCCCAAATCAGCAGAGCACCTGCCAGGCCTCCCCAGAACACTCCAAAGGGTCAGGTGGTCCCAAGATGAGCAACACCCCCAGCCCAGCCAGGATAACACTTACCTCCTCTGGGGGAACAGGGCACAGCACAGAGGGGTGGCAAATACCAGGCTGAAGGAGAAGAATGTTAGAAAAGTTTGTGGAACATCGGCTGAAGAGTATTCCCTCCCCGCACTGCCCACCACAGAGGTAATAGCAGCCCTGGCGGTGGAGGTTGATTTCTTTTTTTTTCTTTTATGGGGTTAAGGGTAGAAGCCAGGGCCTCATGCATGCAAGCAAAGGCATCCCCAGCCCTAAGGGGTGAAGACTGATGAAGTCCGAAGACCTTTTTGGAACATTAAACCCAGCCTTGACATGAGTGTCTGGCTGAGTAAAGAGTCCCCAAGGCCTCAATCCGAGGCCCCGCAGCCACAAAGCAGCAGAAACAGGAATTAAGTGAGCAGAAGCTCTGATGGTACCAAAGGACATTTCTATGGTTTTCTGGTGCACGAAGATTCTTCACTGAACTCAGCCTTTAAGGTCAGGGGTCACCCTAACATGCACAGTGTCTCCCGCACCAGCTGAATGTACACGTGGATTATATACAGAATCATCTTAAAGGCAGCAAATTCCTGCCCAAGTCCTCCACAGACAAGGCACCCCCAGTGCCCCCAGCTGGCCCCTGAACACTTACCAGAAACCCACCAGCCCCACCTGCAGAGGTGCCCCCAGCCAGGGCCGGCACTGTGGGAAACAAAAACAGTGGAAGGGCTCTGTGCCCACCTGCCTCCGAGAGAGCCCCACCTCTGCCATCCACGTGCCTCCAGCCCACGCCCACCAGGGCTGCCCTGGAGCCCTGGGACACATGCTCCTTTGCTTTCTTCCAAGCCTGTGCCTGGCTGAGCCCTCTAGCTGGGCCCACACTACTTCCCAGCATTCCCCACACATTCTCACTATTAGAGCTGGTTCCCAGGGTGCTCCCTGGGTCCCTCCTCTTCCTGCAGGAGTTGCTTTCTCCAAGAAACAGCCCTGAACCCCCACTTCTTCTCATCCCAGCTGCATGAATCTGTCCCTTTCCAAACACAGGAGCATGCTTGACACGCTCTTCTCTACTCCTAGCTGTAAGAACTCCCATTCTGTTCCACAAGTGTGCAAGGCTACTCCTGCCTCAGGACCTTTGTACTGGATGCTTTCTCTACCTGAAATGCTCTTCTCTGCACTCTTTGCCTGGCTGTCTCCTTCTCATCCTTTGGGACTGCAGAGACTCCTTTCTCTGAACAACCTATCCAAGCTGCTCCCCCACTGGTTCCTACAAAGCCCCTATCACAACTCACAGAGCTATGTTTACTGGTTGCTATGTTCATTGGTTTCTGCACTAGACTATAATCTCCATGAGGACAAGGACTGTGACTTTCTAGTTCTATGCTGCCTTCACAGCCAGAGCTTGTATTTCTGCACCTTTCTTCCCTGTTCCATGTGCATGGGTGTGGATGTAATCTGTTAGTAGGCGACATTGTGAGTGACAATACAAGTAAGATATGAAGCGTAACGATGACAGTTCCCTGCTATGTCAGAGGCCTGCAGTGTTGGGCCAGCTCCTGCAGGACAGAAGCCAGGTCCTTCCGCCCCTTGTCAATGCCCTTCCCTGTGGCCTAATTCATTCATGCTGGAGGAAGGAAGGCTGGGAGAGGGGATGGCAAGTCTCAGACTCTGGCCGGGCTGGAAGTTGTCACTCCTCACTGACCCCAGAGCTTCCACAATGGGAAAAGTGAGCGACCCACCTTCAGGAAGTCCTTCTTCTCCAGCGTGTCCATGATCACTGGGGGAATGGCTGAGGGCAGAGTGGGGCAGAAGAGGAAATTAGTGAAGCAAAGTTAAGAACCCCAAAGGAGGAAGGCCCCTTCAGGCATCCTCTCGATCCCCCAAGAATCTTACTGCCTGATTCCAGGAGCCCTGAGAACCTCAAAGCTCTTCTCTCAAAGCCTCCCATGCCCTCCCCCCCAGCCACAACTCCTCACCCATGGCAGGGATCGCCATCCCGATCCTCGATATCACCACCTGGAAGATTCCCTGCTTGGCCGCTGTGACCGAGTGGCCCAGTCTCTGCCCTGCCTCATCAGTCACGGGGATGCCCACCTGCAGCTCCCTAGGAAGAGAAGGGGCCTGGGGTCAGATGATAGGCCCCAAGTGCTCCCTGCAAAGCCTGAATGGGCAGCTGCTCCCCAAGCCCTTCACACACTCTACACCCAAAGGCTGGTTCTCCCACCCCAGGATCAAAGGCATAGGGACCCAGCCAGCCACGACTGTAGCCATCCTGAGCCGTGACCACCATGACTACCCCCAAGTAGTGCTGCCCAGTTTTCCCTGCAGTTTCCTCAGAAGATCCTAAGCAAAGGCACTAGACAGGGGTGTGGCGCGTTACCATCCACACCCAGGTGCAGTCACTGCCACGATTATGCCCCAGCTTAATAACAGTTTAAGTACATTTTGGCTTCCATCAGTTGCTTTTGTCCTTACCGTTCTATATGCCCCCCTCCATCCAACCCAAGTCTCGTGTATCCACTGACCTGGCTACTGCAAGACCACACTTTGGCCCGAGTCCCCAGTAAACTGCACCCTGTTCAACCCTGGACCCAACTCCCTATTTCCATCCCATAGCGCCTTAGGGTTGGTCCTCATGTGTGGGGATTGTTCCAGAACACAGGCTCAGACCAAGGCAGGCCAGCAGCTCACAGGCCCCCACCAGGGAAAGGGCTGTCTCCATGCTGAGCTGGTTGGCACGGCTGTACCAGGGCCACTCACCGCTGTCTCATCAGGGGGATGTTGATGCAGTTAGCAGCAGCCACCGCCGCAAAGGGCACAAATCTGCCAACCAAGGCAGGAAGGTGCTGGGGAGGAAAAGTGTTCAGTAGCCCCAAGGGCCATGGGGTGTGGAGGGACTTCTGGGAGAAATATGGGGAGCTGCAGGCCAGGACTAGAGGACACTGGGGTAAAGGCCCTGGATAAAGGACCAATGGGGAGTAGTGGGGGGCCTTACCTTGGTGAGAGATTTGAGTCCCAGAGCTGTGGCCACAGCCCCCGTGGTGGCACTCATATAGGCAGTGCCCAGCTGCCTGTGGGCAGAAAAGCCAGGTCACAAGGGCAAGGTGAAGTCCAGCAGGTGGCTCAGATGCCTCAGGGACACACAGTGCAAGAGGCGCCCCCAGGCGGAGGAGGCCCGCCCCCACAGCCCCCACATAAACTCAGATGCCTACTCACTCCCTCTGAAAGGGAGTGGGGCCCCAAAGGATCTCAGCAGAGAAGGGGTCTGCATGCTGCAAGCAAAGCTGAATGCCAAGCATGGGGGCAGCCAGAAGAGCACATGGGCTGGGCCAGGTGTCACAGTGTTCCCCGGGGACGGAGTCTCACTGCACGGAGATGGGCGCATCGCCACTGCGGTTGGAGTAGTTAACGATGGCGTTGAAGGACTGATTCACCCACTGCCAGAACACCACAGTTGGGGTCTTCCTGGGGGAACCAGAGTTCAGTATTTGCTCCTACCTCCTGTCAGTGCCCCCCATCCTTGAACCTCTGTAATGAAACCCCAGGGGTCATTCCCAGATGCTCAGGAGGGAGCCAGTCGATGATCCCAGAACCTCCTCTGTTCACCCCTGCCTACCCCCTCACTCCCTCTCTCTGAGGCTGAGTTCTAAGGGTGGGAGGGGCGCGCACACACACACACATACACACACACACCCTGTTAATCCAAACCGGCCCAGGAAGAAGCCCACAGTCACCAAGGCATGTTCCAGCTTACAGCACCCAGCATCGGATAGGGAGGAAGACCTGCCTGTAGAAGGTGAGCATGCAGCCAGTGATGGTCATGTTCATGGGCACCTGGGCAGACATCCGGCCAATGAGGATCACCTTCTCTCCTGTGTCTGGATGGAAGGCAGAGTCGTACACGTACTTAGCCCGCCATAGCTGGTCCTCGGTGAGTCCTGGGGTCACCACACCAGCCCTGCAGAAGTTGACATGGCACTAACAGGCTGTTCGAGGGGCAGATTCCCAGGCTTTGTCTGATTCCCAGCGAACACTGAGCAGAAGAACAGGAACTCTGGCCCCCAACCTCAGAGTAAAGGAGGCTTTTGTCTCCAGCAGACTGATCACTAAGAGGGAGAGCCAAAGCTCCCAGAAGTAGGGTTCCACTTCCATTTCCCTTCCTGCCACATAGTTTCTACTAGGTCACAGGTGATGTAGTTTCTAATAGATCAGAAAAAAGTAGAGGGATCAAAGAGTTTTCCTCATGATGACAAGAGAAGTGCCTTCCTGCTTCCTTGGGAACTGACCTTGAACCCTTACAGCCTTGCAAAAGGGACCAAGAGTGGGAAAGGTCCCTGTAGAGGGCTTGTGCAGCCCCCACTCTCACCAATAAACATCAGTGCCACCTCCTCAACCCAAACACAATGAAATTCTCTGGGTTAAAGCTCTGTGCTGTAGGTATCTGTGATGCCAGCTGGCAAAGCCAAAGAAGCAGGGGGATGTGGAGCAGGGTCACCCTCAAGCTTGGGGAGGGAGGTACAAAATGCTCTAGATTATGGTAAAGGAATGAGACCCCGGGTGACAGGGTCAGGTAGAGGAAGGATCACCTGTAGTTCTGCACAATATTCTGGGATGCTTCCAGCTGTGCCCCAGACAGCAGCAGGTTTCGGGGGTCAGTAACAGCAAAGAAGTGCCGGGCTCTGCCCAGGAAAGTGCTTTGGTCCCAGCGAGGTTCCTGAATGTTGATATCTAAGGGCAGTTCACCCATTTTCTGCAAGATAAGGACAAGGACCAAAGGGCTTCAAGGACAGACCAAAAGCTTCACCTGGTCCCTAAGCCTATCACCAGTCCCTTCAAGAGCTCAAGGAGACTGCAGGTAGGTAAGCCAAGATGGAGAAGTTTCCTAGTTCCTAGGCAATGTCCTAGCCAGGGACCTACAGCCACGGAGAAGGGGGAGGGGAGACTAGACCAGGAGAACAGATCTCCGTGTGCTCTGGCCTGGTGCAGATTCTCGTGACGGGATTTCACTGTGCGTGACCGATGCATGCATGAACAACTAACCCTAAGCAGCTACCCATGAGCGCTGGAAGCACAAAAATATATACGATTACACACCCGTGCCCATGTCAGCTGCAGCTCAAAGCTGTTCTAAGACCTGGATACAGACTCTGGAGGCTGTTTGGGGTCAGCTTCCCACACTTTAGCTCCTGACTGAGTAGAGCAAGGGCTTTCGGACTCCCCAAGGTGTATCTACTTCCGAGCTCAGGAAGAAGGCATTCGTGTCCCTGCACACAGGCAAGCACTTGGCCCCTTTCCAGGCCTCTCTCCTGCAACCCACACTAAGGACTCGAGGCTCTCCCTGCTCCCTGGCTGGGCAGGGCTGGCACAGACACCCATCCACCTCTCTCCGCGACACCTACCTCCCAAATGAGCAGGGTTCAGTGGAAGCTCCCTCCACCCAGAGCGGAGAGGAAAGCCCAGAGCAGCCATCTGGCCATGCTAGGCAAAATCCTGCAGAATGACTAATCCCCTCCAACCTCACTTCCTCCCTCACAAGCAGACACACCCGCCTCACACACTCACATGCCCACACACAGAGACCAGCACAGCCCTACCAAACATGCAAACGGGTGGCCACACCCTGTACACACACCAGCCACAAACCGTTACACACACACACACACACACACACACACACACACACACGACCCCTGTCTGTGGGTTGCAGACACTTGAATGCGACTACAGGCAGCCTCACCCCACACTCGTCTCCCAGCCAACCCCACCCCCATGAACCCCCACGGGGCCCCGGGTGCTGAGCCCGGCCACCTCCTCGCCATGAGCGAGAGTGAGCACGTCCCAACGCGGGCCCGCACCCTCCCTTCCCCGACGCCCACCGCGGACAGCCCGCACTCACGCAGTCCCGGCTCCTGCCTCCCAGCTCTCCCGGGCCGTGGTCCGCCCCTTCCCCTCCCCCGTCCGGCTAGACGTCACGTGATGCGGGCGGAGCGCCGGGGCGGCCGAAACTCAGCAGAGGCTGGGGCGGTGGGCATCACGGAGCTAGGCCCCCAGTTCGGGACCAGGTCCTGCGAGCTCCAGATCCTGTCACAGGCGGGACCATCTCCCGCCTCCCGTCTGCCCCAGGGAGGCGGAGGGAAGGAGTGGACGTACGGCTACAGCGTCGCCTGCAATGCCCGCTCCGGCCGCTAGAGGCGCCCTCCTGCAGCGAGGGTCGGGGAGCGGCGCGCAGGTGGGCGGCCGAGGGCTCGGGTTGCTACGGTTTGCCGCGTGACGCCTCGGCGACGCCGTCCGCCTGCCAGCCTCCCGGGCTCCTCCCCCGGGACCCCAGCTCGTGGCGCAGCCACTTGACATCGCCTCCTTTCGCGGCCGCGTTCCGGTCTTGTCCGCGCCCTAGGCTCTCCCTGCTCCTCTTTTGCAATCCCCGCTGCACCGGGTCCCCAGGCTCGGGGTGTCCCCAGCCCTTACCCCGGACCTGAGACTGAGTGACTGCGGGGCGGGCGCCTCGCACGACCTCTGCGTCCAGAGCCATCGTGAAGGGACACGCATGGTGTCCCGAGACCGCGGTCCCACGCGTCACCTCTCCAGAGCGGGGGGTGGGGTGTCCCAGAGAGACACCGACCTCCTGCCACGACTCACCCAGTCACCGCCCCGCGTGCGCCTGCACACGCGCCTGGCCCCGCAGGCTCAAGCTCCACGGAGTGCTGAATTCTGCAGAGCTGCGATTCCGCAGGGGAACCAATCCTTGTAGACGCCCACCGGGAGGTCCGGAGCGGGAGTGACTGGCGGCCCCACAAGCCAATGGGGGCTCGGGGCACACAGGCCCGCCCTCCTGGCGCTGTCCCGCGGGGCGTGGCGGGGTCCCCCGCGGCGACGGCGGGAGCGCAGGGTGCAAGGGCGAGGCAGGCGCACGGGAGCAGGTGAGAGACAGCGCTGGGGCGGTGGCCTGGCGGTCTGGCGGGGGCCAGTTTGGGCGTCGCGCTCAGGGTCCCGGAACGGCTCCGCTGGCTTTGGCTGCCGATCTGCGCAGGGCGTTGTGGGGCCCTCGCCAGCAAGTCCTCCGCCCTTGCGTGGGGGAGGCTCGCGCTGTTTCAGCACACCGGAGCCGCAGCCTGCGCCCGGGAGATGACTCTGCTGAGGGTGGAGATAAGAGGTGCAGAAGGGCTCCCCATCCTCTTCGTTGTGTACTAGCTCCAGGTCCGAGCCGGTGACCTGGACCCAAAGGTCTCTGGTCCAGGGTGGGAGAGGCTGGGCCTAGGGCCTGGGAAAGCAGGAGCCGCGCCGGGGCTGGGGGGAGTTAGGGGGGCACGAGGCGCCGCGCTCACATCCGGCTACCAATTTCTGCGCGCCCTGCCCAGGTCTGAGCACACGCTGTCCAAGAAGGGCCCCGTGACACAGAAGGCCCATGGAGCGCGGGGAGCCAGGGGCCAGCCTCTGGAGGACCACTGCCTCCCTTTCCGGCCTGTAGGGCGACGCACCGACCCCGCCACGCCATGGCGCGCGGGTTCGTGGCGGGCTTCGACCCCCTGGGCCTGGGAGAACTCAACTCCGGCTCTCTGAGCTCCCTGTCCTCCCGGGGCCACCTGGGCAGCGACTCAGGCTCCACCGCAACGCGATACCTGCTGAGAAAGCAGCAGCGGCTGCTGAATGGACCTTCCCGTGGAATACGAGCCTCCTCGCCCATGGGCCGAGTGATCCTCATCAACTCCCCCATCGAAGGTGGGTCGGGCCTAGGGGCTGGTAGGGGCAGGAAGAGATGGGCACTTTTGCAGGGGCAGAAGCAGGAGGCCAGACCTGGAGCTGGGAAGGGGGTCCATTGGGTGTGCTTTCGTGTTTGGGGCAGGACAGAGGGTAGTGTGACCAGTTCTGTCCCCAGGCTCTGGGAGCAGAAGCAGGAGCCTGCAGGCCTAGCAGCAGATGTTCAGAAGAGGAGAACAGGAGGACAGAGGGTCAGGGAGGGCATCCAGGTTGGATCCCTGAAGGCAGGACAGTGTGTGAGACTGTCTTGACACTTCTGTGTCAGTTCCGGGCTGTGCTAGTCAGCTCAGACAGGGGACCTGCATAGACGAAACCCAGTCTCCACTTTCTAGAAACGTACAGTGCAGCAGGACTCAGAGACCCCTGCAAGAGCAGCTGGTGTCGAGGTGCAGCTAGCACCCACAAACGTTGGAAGTAGAAAGTGCAGTGCACAGTAGGAGAGGACTTAGGAATATCCTGGTGCTGCGACAGATGTGAATCACAGAGAGCTGGGAACTAGATAAGACCTCGAATGCCACATGGAGGGCGAGGAGAGGGGCCCTGTGCACTCCCCAAGCTTCTGTGGGCAGGACCAGATAAGAATCTCCAGCTCCTCTCCTCTTTCTTCTCCAGTGAAACTCCCTGTGTTGGGTCTCCAGTAGGCCCAGTTTCTCACCTGATGCCCTGGCCTGGGCCCTCTGGCCTGCCCACCTCCAGGCAGCTGGGGCAGGGGTCCTGGGAGCTTTCTTCCACCCACGGTGGGCACACGTGCCCTGTCATTCACTGCAGGTGTGCACTACTGAGGGTCACCACTGTCATTCTGTCAGGAGGCAGAAGTCCCAGAGGAGCTGGGTGGCTGGAGGTGCTACAGCACCCCGACTGTCAGAAGAGCTCTGCCGTACCTCCCTTTCTGCACACCCAGTGCCCATGCTTCAGAACCCCAAGGAGAGGCGCTACAAAAAGCTCCTTGGCTGCTTGCTCCGCCACCTCTCCCTGCCATGGGCTCCCAGGGAGCAGCGCCGTAGCACTAAAGGCTGGGGCCATTGACCTGACCACCAGGCCCCACCCTGAGTGCAAAATCCTCCCTGCATCATGGGGACAGGCATCTCCCACTCACACAGCTCCTGTCCCAGGGTCCTACTTTGACCCCTCCAGGACAATAAAGTAACTGATGAGGGAGAACTGGGGCCTCGTCAATGTGTCTCCCGGTGAGGGAAACCTAGGAGGAACCATCAGCACCAAAACTCTATTGGTCCCAGAGTAATGAATGCATACTCTAACCTGGTACTGGGGTGCGTGGCTGTAATGCCAGCTATTTTGGAGGCTGAGGCAGGAGGATCATCAGTTTAAGGTCAGCCTAGGCCCCTTAGGAAGACTCCATCTTGAAAGAAAGAAAAAAACAAAAGAAAGAAAAGAAAAGAAAATGCATGATCTCTCATCTAAACCAGCACTTTCTCCTCTCCTAGTTTGTTCATTCAGTCATATCTATGTTCTCTTATTTATTCAAAAAATACTCAGCTACCAAGCACTGTGTAGCACACTGGGGTGATGCTAGTGGAAAACAATCACAGCTTCCATGATTGAGCTTACAGCTCAGTGAAAGGAGACAAGTAATAAACAAGACATGAATAGCCAGTGATAGCAGAGGATGGGAGAGCCCAGAAAGAAGCAACTTGAGTGATAGGATTGCTGAAACAGAAGCCTGGTTCTCAAACTCCAGAGTGGGCCAGGCCCCCTGGGCCCCACCTCCCAGGCTTCCAGTCCTGTGTGCTGGCAGTGAAGCCCAGGGATGTGCACTGTGACAAGTTCAAGGCCAACACTGCTAATGCTGCTGACCCTGCTGCATGCCTGGGAATGGCTGTCCTGTGATGGGCAGCTCAGGCTTCCAGAGATAGTGACATCCAGGAGCGAAGGCGGTGAGGAAAGGAGTGGCCTTAGAAATGCTAGCACGAGGAGCGGACTGCAGACAGAGGGACTCCTGAGCGTTGACCTGTGTGACAGAAAGGATGGGGATCAGGGTAGCCAATGCCCGGGGAGGGAGAGGAGTGAGCAGGGGTGAACAGAGGAGGTCACAGAGGAGGAGTAGGCAGGGGGCTGGTGGGGACACTGCTGGGGTAGAGAGTGTACCTCACACTCTGGCTGCACTGGGTGGGGAGCAGCTGCTCAGGAAGAGCTGCTGAGAGCCCAGGGGGTGGAGTGGGAGCGGAGGGCCTGTCCTCCTGGGCACAGCCTGAGCAAGACCCCAGGGAAGGACTGGGGGGAAGAGGTGGGGCAAGCGTTTCCTGGATGAGCGGCATGTCCCTGGTCTGTGTGGCGCACAATTGGCCGGCTACCCCTGGCTTGCCCAGGTATCTGCCCTGCACCAGTGTCCCTGGCTGCCTCGGGGATTCCTGGCTGAGCTGCCCTGGCCGTGCACCGTAACCTGATTTCTGCCAGATCAAATTGAAGTGTAAGCAGGTGTGTGTGTGTGTGTGTGTGTGTGTGTGTGTGTGTATGTGTGTGTGATTTCTTCCTCTCAGACCTCTAGAGTAAGCCTGGCCTGAGAAGAAATCTCACCTCACCTGGAAGCCAACTTATCATCTCCTCTCCTTGAATTTCTCTACCCAGGCGGCTTCTGGGCTGGCTCCCCAGGGCTCCCTTCCTGCTAAGAGGCACCTCTCACTCCCCGCCTGCCCAGTACTGGCAGGGAGGCAGGTGCTGCCTGGGCTCTCTCTCCAGGCAGCCAGGCAGTTCCTGGAGCCCTTACCCCTGAGCCCCAGAACCACAACTGAGAGACAGACGGGGACTCAGAGATCCCTCCAGACCTAACAGCAGGATTCCCCCATCTCAGTTCGCATACTTCCAAAGATGGGAAGCTCATTCTCCCAGAAAACCTGTCGCACTGACAGCCGGGTGGTTGGGAAGGCTTTCACTACAAGCTCTGTGGCTGCCTGGTCCTGCTGTGGGCTCGGTTCTGTCCTCCTGGTTACATGGTCAGGAACATGTCATGCCTGCTGCCCAGGGCAGCTCCACAGGTGTGCAGAGTGAGTCCCGGTGCACTCATTTCTGCTGTGAGCTAAAGGGTGGGGCTCCCTCAGCTACCCCCTGAGTAGAATCTTGAAACTTCTTTTTTATGCATCTGTCAGAGTGGCAGGAGTTTTTCAGAATGTGGGCATTGTAAAGTCATGCATAGCGCGCACACGCACGCACTCTCCGGCTCTTCTCACCTGCCCACACCCTGTGTGGCCCATGGGGCATTGGAATCCACGTTCACATCCAGTCAGGGCCTTCAGGCTTCTGTGACTGCCCATAGCCCAGCCTTTACAGGCCCCGAGTTGGGGAACCCAGGGCCTCTGTGCCCAGACTGAACTGGGCTCTGCCTGTGGCCGTCCGGTCCCCCACAGCCAACGGCGATGAGAGTGACATCATCCACGCGGTGCACGTGGAGAAGAACCCTGCGGGGAGGCTGGGGTTCAGCGTGCGAGGCGGCTCTGAGCACGGGCTGGGGATCTTTGTCAGCAAGGTGGAGGAGGGGAGCAGTGCTGGTGAGTGGGGTCAGGGGCTGCCCTGCACACAGCAGAGGCCCAGCCCAGGGCTGAGGGCTGTCCTTCCTGGGCAGGGTGGGTGGAAGAACGCTCCCTGAACCCATGGGAAGGGAGGTCGGTGCTGCCTCGGCCTGCAGAGCGTGCTGGCCTGTGCATGGGGGACAAGATCACCGAGGTGAACGGGCTGAGTCTAGAAAGCACCACGATGGGCCGCGCCGTGAAAGCACTGACCAGCGGCAGCTGCCTGCACATGACCGTGAGGCGCATGGGCCGCGTGCCGGGCGTCAAGGTCTCCAAGGAGAAGACCACGTGGTGAGCAGCACCCGCCCCGCCCCACCGTGTCCCCCTACCCGCCCCCGCCCTTAGCTCTGCTGTCTGGCCAGAGCCCTGCACTCTGCGCTGCTGCTGGGACCCAGGCCCAGGGCAGCACCTTTGCGCAGGCAGTGGGTTAGATACGGAGCCGGGCTGCCTTGGTGGGACAGCAAGGGCTCAAGCACAATGAATGGGAGGAGAGAGAAGGAAGAGGAGAGAGACCAAGGAGTGAGGAGGAAAGGAGAGGAAGGGAGGAGAATGGGTGAGAAGAGGGATCCGGACGTTTCCCCAACCTGCGGAGCCCTGGGTCCCACCGAGCTTGCCAGACCCGGCGCAATCAGCCGCCTTCCTCCTGCGCTGCGGGGCGGCTGGTGCAGTCGAGCCCTCGCTCTGCGCTCTGCGCTCTGTGCTCTGCGCTCTGTGCTCTGTGCAGGGTGGACGTGGTGAACCGGCGGCTGGTGGTGGAGCGCGGCAGCTCGTCGCCGTCCGACAGCTGCTCAGAGGACGGCGCGCGGCGCATCGTCCACCTGTACACGACCTCTGATGACTTCTGCCTGGGCTTCAACATCCGCGGGGGCAAGGAGTTTGGCCTGGGCATCTACGTGTCCAAGTGAGGGCCTGGGCGGGGAGGGCCTGGGCAGGGAGGACCAAGGCGGGTCAAAGAGAGGGCCTGCGCTGGGGTGGGTGAGGACGCAGCCGACGCTTGTCCGACCCCAGAGTGGACCACGGTGGGCTGGCCGAGGAGAACGGCATCAAGGTGGGGGACCAGGTCCTGGCAGCCAATGGTGTCCGGTTTGACGACATCAGCCACAGCCAGGCAGTGGAGGTGCTGAAGAGCCAGACGCACATCATGCTGACCATCAAGGTGGGCGGGGCCTCAGGAGCAGGGCCGGTCGGGGTGGGGGGTGGGGGTGGGGGTGGAGGTAGCTGCGTTCGCCGCGGTCCCCACAGCCGTGGGAGAGGAGGCCAAGCATAGTTCTCCACCTGTTCTGTAGAAGCTGAGGCTTAAAGAGGCTCAATAACGAATCAGTGAGTGCTTCGCTGGCCCTGGCCCAGCCGGGTCCCCAGATTGCCTGTGCCTCTTCTGAGTGGGGCCTAGGACAGGAGGAGCGCACGCCCCACCCTGCAGAAGGCGGGACCTGGCAGTGGGCATCCTGGGGCTTGGGGAGGGAGGGCCAGCTGCAGCCAGGGCTTGGATTTCAGGGGAGACATCTCGGAGGGCCCAGGGTCAGGTTTTTTCCCTGGCTCCTGCAGGGGCAGATGCCTCCCTCCGAGTCCCCACCCAGGCCCCAAGCTGCCCTCTCCTTCCCACACCTTTGCCACCTCACCTCCTCCACCTCTGCTGCCTCTGTTCCTCACCTCTCACTCCCTTCATGTCGCCCAGACATCCCTGCAAACTCTTGCCTGACCCTTACTTATTGTTTGGCAGTATTTTTAAGCATCTACTGTGCGCTGGCTGCTGTGCCAGCTGCAGCAGTGAGTAGGGTGGACAGGATCTCTGCTCCTGGAGGCGGTGGTGGGGTTCTTGCAGGCTGTGACATGACTATGAAGGCACTGTGGAGTGACTTAAAAGGCCCTGTGTCAGCCATCAGGGCAGCCCCTCCGAGGGAGGGACACCTAAAGCGCAAGCGTGGCCTAGCCGCATCGTGAGCTGAAGGAGGAGAGAATCAGGGCAGGAAGAGTAAGTGCAAAGACACTGTGGTACAAGGAACTTGTCATGTTCTGAAATAAAGTGGCCCATGTGGCCAGAGCACAGTGGACAGAGGAGAGAGAGATGGAGTTGAGAAATTTGCTCTCATCCCGTCCCTTCCCCACTCCTACCCTCCTGCTCTCTTATGCCCACCCCAGGAGACTGGCCGGTACCCTGCCTACAAGGAGATGGTTTCTGAATACTGCTGGCTGGACCCAGGTAAGTGGCTCAGATACCTGAGGATAGGTGGGGCATTGGATCTCTGGCAAAGAAAGGGGCATGACCCAGGGTCCCCAGCACCGCCTGGGGGCCCCTCTGAAGACTTGAAGACTCAATCCCAGCTCTGTGCCTGGAGCCCCTGTGAACTAAGAAGCGGCTTGCTGGGCCTCCTGGGTTGGCACGGGACTGTGGTAGCTGTGATGGAACTGCAGCCCGATGGTCCTTCCCCAGCCCAAGCCCCAGTGGACTGGAAGTCTCAGGCCCTGGAGCAAACCAGCCCAGGGCCTGAGGTGCCCCTGCCTCTGCTCTCCCTCCAGCCAGCAGCCGGGTGCCTCAGCCGCTGTCCTCTGCTTCTGAGAGCAGCTCCAGCGTCTCCTCCTATGCCTCCAGTGCCCCCTACAGCTCGGGCTCCCTGCCCTCCGACCGCACAGATGCCTGCCTGGGACCAGAGGAGCCCAGTGGCCAGGGCCCGGGCTGGGGCCGGGCCGACACTGCCATGCAGACGGACCCTGATGTGGGCGGCCATGTGGAGACCTGGTGCAGCGTTCGGCCCACAGTCGTCCTTCGGGACACAGCTATCCGTGCCGACGGCTTCCTGCCCTCCCGCCACCTTGACACCGTCCTCCATGAGTCCCCGAAGACTGCTCTGCTGCTGGCCCTCAGCCGGCCCCGGCCCCCCATCACACGTTCCCGGAGCCAGCTGACTCTGTGGGGTACGTAGGAGGGGGGCAGCCGCTCTCCCCAACTCCCTGCTCTAAAACCTGCCTCCCACTTGGTCCAGGGCCCAAACCTCCACTTGCCTCAAGCTCTGACCTAGAATCAGTGGAGAATATTCTCAGATCCTGCTCTGGGCTCCATTTTAAACCAGGCCAGGGCCCCAAGCCACCCTAGTACTAGCCCCAGCTCTGATCTGCTCTGAGCCCCAAACCTGACCCCATCCCTCCATCCTGGAGTGCCCAGCTTGCATGCATTCTCCCTCCCTCTCCTTTCCCATGGACGCCTTACATAGCTGCAGCTGTGCACTGGGACAGTGAACAGCTGGAGGAGACACAGAGCCCCACACCTGCACAGCTGCAGATCTGCCTGGCTCCCCTTTGCCCCCCACCCCATGCCTTTGCCCCTCGGCCTTTCCTCCTGCCAATCCTCCAGCTCCTGGCTCTCCTTGTCTCTGCAGAAGAGAAGAGGCAGCAGAAGAAGGAGAAATCAGGGTCCCCTGGGGAGAAGGGGGCTCTGCAGCGCTCCAAGACGCTGATGAACCTTTTTTTCAAGGGAAGGTGGCAGGGGCAGCCTGCAGGGGACAGGCACAGAGAGGCCTGGACACTGGACAGTGGGAGCCCAACCAAAGCCCGCCCTTGCCTGGACCTGGAGAAAGGTAGGGAGGAGGGTGTGGGGCACCAGCTGGGCACCCTGTAGTTCTGAGGTGACACCCTGTCCCCCTCACCACCCCACACTGTTAAAGGAGGAGTGTGATACCTGCTTCCTTGGGAGCAGTGTGATGAGTGAGTGGCTCACACCATACCCAGTCAGTCACACGGAAGGTGTTCAGAGCACATGGTCCTTGACACCCCTCTTCTGTCCCACTTTCCAGAAAGGGAAAATGATAGAGCAGCAGGGAAGTAGAGCTGGGTGTGGTGGTGCCCACCTGTAATCCAAGCTATACATGAGGCTGAGGCAGGAGGCTTCTGAGTTTGAGGCCAGCCTGGGCAACTTTAGTAAAACCCTGTCTCAAAACAGTTGATAAGAGGGTGGGGCACAGCTCAGTGGTGGCACATTGACCTCATGTGCCCAGGGTCTTGTGTCCATCCCTTGTACTCAGAACCCTGGATCTTGGTGGTAGTGACGGTGGGCCTTGCTTTTGCCCGGGCATCTGGCTTCACAACCCCTGGCCAGAGCTCCATGTGCCCAGTCTACTTCTGGGGCCATGCTTGAGCAAGGCTGTGTCCAGATCGGCCCAGCCCAGGCTGGCTTCATGCGGAGGCCACATGTGTCCAGGAGGCTTGGAATCTAGACCCAGAGCTGATGAGTTAGGATGGAGCTGCATGTGATCCAATTCCACCCAGTTTTAAAAAGCACCTCTGGGCTCAGCTGCGGGTTTGCACAAGCCGGAGGTCCGAGCGCTGCCTCCAGACCCGTGGTCCTCTGTGTGGCCCGTTCTCCTGGGTGGCTTTGCCATCACACACGGGGGTGCAGCGGTGGCTCTCGCTCAGCAGCCCTGGAGTGGGTAGCCTCACATCATTCCCACTCAGGTCTCACAGCTCTGCCGGTGGCTGTGGGAACAAACCCCAGTGGGCGCTTTTGCAAGCCAGGCTGGGGGTGTGGCTACCCAGGGCCTGAGCTGAGAAGGGGGTGCTTTTTCCCGAGAGGGGGTGTTGGGTAGGTGGAAACAACTGGAGCATGAGGAGCCGCATGCTTCCCACCCTAGGGCTCTCGCTTCAGACGCCAAGTGCCAGTCCTCGGGAGAGGTGTCCCTCCAAAGTGGAGTGGCTGCCCCTCCTGCCTCCGTCTCCCTCAGCTCCTGTGCTTTCCTGCTCCTCGGCCTCTCTGGCCACTCCTGTCTCTCCTCCTGTGGCTCCCTTTCCCTCTGGTCCTTGAAGGTAGGTCCTCCATGCTCTGCCTTTGGGGCCCTTCCCACCGTGCATTGGCTGGAGGGCATCTGCTCAGTGTCTCTGCCCCAAGCGTCTCTGACTCCCTGCACTCTCTCCCAGTGAAGGCCCTCACTGGCCTCTTGCCCTCCTGTTCCACCTCTTTGCACTCCAAGCTCTGTGTCTAGCCGGATCCCAGCACTTGCTTCCAGGCTGAGGGCCCAGAGCCCACAGCTAAGCCCTCTCTCCTCACCAGGGAGTGTGGGGCCGGTGCAGAAGTTTGTCACCTGGAGACTGAGACGCGGTGAGTCCTCTGTCCCTGTCTCAGGGCTGGCCTACAGTAGAGCAGCAGGCAGATGTGTGCTGGGGTCAGCTTAGTGGCTGTGGACTACATGGGGTGGGGACACACAGGGCGGACTGGCGGAGGAGCCTGCTGGACAGCATGAAGAACTGGACCGAGCTTCCTAGGAAGCACAGGGCTGCAGGCAGGTATGGGGTACATTTCTGAGAGCTTGTGTTGAGACTCCCTAAAGGCAGATCTGTGGGCACCAATGGGGAACAGACTAATGTATTTTTAGGAGACACAGGGACTAAGACTCCACGAAGGAACCAACTGGATCTAGGCACAGTTGTGCACACCTGTAATCCCAGCACTTCAGGAGGCTGAGGCAGGAAGATGGCAAGTTCAAGGCCTCCTGGGCAACTTAAGCAACTTAGAACCTGCATCAGAAATAAAAAGGACTGGAGATGTAGCTCATTGTGAAGTCCCTGCTGTCCCCAGAAAGAAAAGAACAAGCCAGATATGCAAAGGAGCAGACTGGCATGGGGTCAGCACTGAAGACGTGAAGGGCTGGGGCTGGGGCTCCATTGGTGGGCAGGTCACAACAGGACACTGCTCTGGGGAGACCACAATGTGGTCCTGGCACTTGGGCTTACCCCAACCTGCTCTGGGGCCTGGTGCTGCTGTGGGAAGCCCAGCAGCTTCTGGCTGCTGCATCACACCTGTGTGCTCCTGTCCTGCAGACCGGGAGAGAGGCCAGGCCCTTCTGGTAGCCAGGTCTGGGAGTCCCTCGAGCCAGCTGCCCAGTGTGGAGGAGCGGGTGCAGGCCTGGGACAGCCGACGGCCCCTCATCCAGGACCTGGCCCGCCGGCTGCTGACTGAGGACGAGGTGCTGGCGGTTGCTCGCCACTGTTCCAGGGTAAGCCTCTGTGCTGCTTGGCCTGACTCCTCACTCAGGCCACCCCCACTGTCTGTCTGTCTGTCCACATACACAGGCACACACAGGCCGGGCTCGCAGTCAGGAGGGGAGAGATATGTATCGCATGGCTCTGCGTGTCTGATTTGTGTCAACCAGACAGTGTGGCCAGGCCTGGGTGAGCTCCGAGTGTGTGGCTGGTAAATGGTGGGCCGTGCATTGCCACGGGAGCTGAACCATGGCCCTGTGCATGCCCCTCTCCAGGGTGGAGCTGGAGCGGGGTGCACATAGAGCTGCTAAGGGCTAAACTCTGCAGGCGAGGGCTCGGCTTTGCGCACTCAGTGGGTTGGCTGCAACCCTGGGCTCCGGGCACTAGGTGGGGCTCAGTGTCTGTTTCTGTGACTGCTCTCCTTTCTGCCCAGCCCTCAAGGGGGAAGTCTCCTTGATGTGTCCCTGAAGCCGCTGTGGCCCCCGTTTACAGTTCAAATTAGACCCCAGGGCTCCCAGAACCCCCCGGAATAGAGCCCTGGTCTGAGGGATTGGTACAGTTGCCCAGGTGACTGGGCGGAGCAGCCCTGTGCCCAGGCCACCTGACCTGGAATCATAAACTTAACACTCCCAAAGGGAGTGTGAGCCACTATGCCCACCCTCAGCCCGCTCCACATGACCCTCAACCCACTCACCTTTCCCATCTCCCACTGCCAGCCACCACCCCTGCTCATCCAGCAGCAAACTGTGCATCCAGGGGCCCCCGCCCGGGTCTCAGCCTGTGCAGCCCTCAGAGGTGCTGCCCCAAGGCCCACGCAGGCTCAGCATCTACACCACCTGGGAGGCCCCTTCTCCCCATGCTCACGCTGCCCAGCGCCTGTCCTGTGGGAATCAGTGTACAAACCTCCACCTCTGTGATATCCACTCTGACCTCCCAATTCTCTGAAATCCCCCTCTGTGCCTCTGCCAGTGGCCCGTGGTACCCTGCTTGATGTGGCTCCTCTGCCCTCATTTCACTAGACTGAGCTCCAGAGGGTCTGTATTATGGTGCCCCAGTTGCTGGTAGAAAGTCTGGCACTCACTGGGTGCTGAACGCAGATCTGTGAGTTTGTAGTGTGTGCACACACGTCGCTGGTTCTACAAAGTACGTTTGGACAGGTAGATTTTTCTTTTAGTGAGTCAGGATCTTGCTATGTAGCCCAGGCTGGCCTTGACCTCTCTGTGATCCTCCTGCCTCAGCCTCCTGAGTACTGGGATTACAGGTGGGTGCCACCATACCTAGTGGGGTAGATTGCTTTTGTGTGCTGCCCAGGGCCACACACGTAGTTTATATTTGACTTATTTCCAGGTATGGTGAGTGATGGATGCAGTGGGGCACCAGAACCAGCGTTGTTCTGTGTCTGTTCCCGCAGGGGACTTTCGATGTGTGCAACACCCGATCGGCTCCTCCTCGCCACCAGGGGGCAGTGTGCTGTCCAAATGGGGCTCCGGTCCTCCACGTCTGTAGGGTGGGGCATCCGGGCCGTGCCAGGCAGAGGACCACGGACGGGAAGGGCTTCTTGTGGAGCCGCCCCTGCCCCAGGCCCCCCTCCCAGCCCCAGACAAAGGAATGGTGTCCGTCTGCGGAGAGGCGCCGGGGCCGAGTCTCCAGAGCTCCCTCTCCGCAGGGCGCAGCCTGCCTTTGCGGAGCCGGATGCCGGCCCCGGCCCTGCTTGCGCCCCCCTGCCCGCCCGAGCGGCCCTGCGCACCGCCCTGTCGCTCAGGGTGGCTGCGAGGATGTGCTGCAGGCTCAGTGGCAGAATATGTGCTTCATGTACACAGGGCCTTGGATTCAAAGCCTAAGCACAAAAATAAAAAACAAAGGGAGGAAATGTTGGAGATGCTCACCCCTTACGCGTTTCCCAGGTGCAGGGCACACGCCTGGAATCGCAGCTACTGGGAAGGCTGAGCAGGAAGATCATAATTTCAAGGCCACTCTGGGCAATTTAGCAAGCCCCTGCCTCAGAAGTCAAGTGGTCTAGGGATGTAGCTCAGTGGCAGAGAGTTACCCACTTTAAGTGATGCCCCTTAAGTCCCCACTATAGAGAAAAATAAAACCAAACAAAACGCCTAGTCCCACAGCATGTTGCTGTTGTTGTTCCGTGTCTACCCATGTGGCAGGCTCCCCTCCGTGGCGGCTCAATCGGCTCCTGATAAGACCACCTGGGGCCCTGGGGCAGAGGGGACCTGTCCTGAAGCTTAGAGGGGTGGTGGACCTGGGCCCCTCAGGCCGCCTGAGCCGCGCGCCTGTCTCCGCAGTACGTACACGAGGGCGGCGTGGAGGACCTGGTGCGGCCCCTGCTGGCCATCCTGGACAGGCCCGAGAAGCTGCTGCTGCTGAGGGACATCAGGTGCGCGGGGACGTGGGAGCGGGTGGGGCGGTGATGAGGACCCAGAGGCAGAGCCCTTCCGGCGCTGAGCCGGGGCGCCTCGCCCCTTCCCCGCCCCAGGAGTGTGGTGGCCCCCACAGACCTGGGCCGCTTCGACAGCATGGTGATGCCTGCGGAGCTGGAGGCCTTCGAGGCCCTGAAGAGCAGGGCAGGTCAGCAGTAGGGATGGGAGGACTTCTGGACCCTGGGGAGGAGCCTCGCGTTAGAGAGGGCAGAGAGGTCCGAGTCCGCGGGGTGCTAATGGGGGGCTGTGGGAAGGGGCCTGGCGTCCAACCTGTGCTCTTTCACCAGTGCGGCCTCCTGCTTTGAGACCTGCCCGGCAGGACACCCCGCCCAGGCGCCATCTCATCACCCCTGTGCCCGGTCAGTCAGACTCCTAGAGCCCAGAAGGGGCCACAGCTGGGGACAGTATCTGGGGGGAGGAGCACTCTGCAGGTCCTGAAGGAACCCTGGCTCACCCGAACCGCTTTTATCACAGTGACTCACCGCCTGTTGCCCGTAGTTGGACTTAAACCTACTTGGCTTTCATGTATGTGTTTTTGTCATCTGGGGCTTGAACCCAGGGCCTTTGCACTGAGCAACATTCCCAGTCCTTTTTATGTTGAGACAGGGTCTTGCTAAGTTGTTCAGGCCGGGCTCAAACTTGTCACCCGCCTGCCTCAGCCCCACAGAGTGCTGGCATTACAGGGTGTGCCACCATGCTCAGCTTGCTCTTTAAAATCCAGTTTCATCCTGTGAAACGATCTGGGACAAATCACCAGTCTGATGTGTTAGGCATATTTTTTCTTAGAGACATTAAAATAGGACTGTCTTAAATAGAATGAACTGAAATACCATCACAACAGACCAGGTGTGTCGCCTGCCCCAGAGGACAATGCCCTTATGGCAGGGTAGAATGCAGTGGGGCTGAGGAGGCTCTCAGCCCCAAGGTGGGGACAGAGTCAGGAGCAGGGCAGGTGCGACACAGAGGGTGCCCCTGACTTGGCCTCTTCCCCAGACAGCCGCGGGGGCTTCTACCTGCTGCCCCTGAATGGCTTCCCCAAGGAGGAGGATGGGGAGCTGCTGGAGCACCTGGGGGGACTCACTGTCTCTGCAAGCACCTCTGCCTCTCCCCACCTTCAAAAAGGGGTCCCCCCTCTGCAAGATGTGCCAGTTGATGCCTGTGCCCCACACCAAGTCTCGGGAACACCTCCTGCCCTGTGGTCCCCTGTGGCACCTGGGCCACCTCAGCCCAACTGGCTGCTCGCTGCAACCCTGAGTCCGGAGAAGGCTCAGCAGAGCCCGAGCCAGGGCCCAGCCAGCAGCCGCAGCCGCAGCCGCAGCCGCAGCCAGGGCCGAGGCAAGTCCCTTGGGCACAGGCGCTCCCCGTCCCCGGCACCTCTCTCCACTTCTAGTGTGGCCAGTGGGCACCACCACAAACCTCGGAAGGCCAGACCTCTTCTGCCACCACCTTTGGGTGGGCAGGCGGCCAAGGCTGGGCCCCGGTCAGGGCCCTGGGAGAATGGCGATGGCAGGGCAGCCAAGGAAGCGGCCCTGCAGGCCCCTGGCGGGGAGCTGAGGACAGTTGTGCTCTCCAAGATGAAGCCGTCCCTGGGTGAGTCTGGATAGACAGGGCTGGCTGGGAGCGGGGTGGGTCGACAGGCTTGATCTCCCAGAACCTGGACTCCTGGAGTAGAGGAGGCACCTATTTGGGAGAACTGGGATCTGGAGGATTTGAGAGTTGAGGCTTGGAAGAAACAGGGGCCCGGATTCTTGAGAAGGGCTCTTGGGCTCCTCCTGGGAGCTCAGGGTTGCAGCTATGGCTGGCTGCGTGCTCACCCAGGGCTCCTGCCTTCCCAGGCATCAGCATTTCAGGAGGCATCGAGTCTAAAGTGCAGCCCGTGGTGAAGATAGAGAAGATCTTTCCGGGGGGCGCTGCCTTCCTCAGTGGAGCACTGCAGGTGAGTGAAGCACCAGGCCACTTGGGCCTCAGCCAAGGCCTGGCAGGGCATGGGGCAGCTCCATGTCCACCTTCCAGCTAGATGGGCTCTGGCTAGGTTGCAGAAGGTGGCTGAGGAGGCCGAGGTCAAGAGCCGATAAGCAGGCCTGGGGAGAAGCTGTCCCTCCATGAGCCAGGCCTGAGGGTGGCCCATATTGTTCTGCCCTGAGCCCAAGGGACAAAGGGCCATTGTCTGGCCCCACCCTACCCCCAACAGCTCCAGGCACAAAAGTCTCATTGTCCACCCCCTGCACCCTGTTGGGGGAGGAGTGGCCCAGCCTGGAGGTGAGCCTGTTCCCCTCAGGTTGGTGACTGGATGGGGTAACAGGGAAGAGGGGCTATGACTGTCCCCACCTCCATTCCAGGCTGGCTTGGAGCTTGTGGCAGTAGATGGGGAGAGCCTGGAGCAGGTGACCCACCAGCGTGCGGTAGACACCATCCGCAGAGCTTACCGCAACAAGGCCCAGGAGCCCATGCAGCTGGTGGTCAGGGTCCCTGTGCTTGGCCTGCCCACCTCATCCCCAGACCCACCAGCCCTCACTGATGGGCATCTTCATGCCGACTGTCCTCTTGGCCCCCAACCCTCTGACTCTGCTCTAGGCTCCTCTCACCGGCTTCCAGAACTTCCCTCAGAGGCCAGGCTCCTCCAGCGGACTGCCCCTTCCCCAACCCCCAAGACTCCACAGGTCACCCAGCCCTCTCCCCACCAGCCAGTGGCCCTTCCCACTGACAGCCCTCACTGACCTCCCCTGTGAGCTTCCTGGGGCTTGGAAACTTTAGTCCTACTTGCCCTGCCTGTGGTGAGCTCTGTCCATGCTAGTGCCCTTCCAGTGGCCAGGACTCTGCCCTACCAGATAAGCCTGCTGTCCAGACAGGAGCTAGGGAAAGCTCGGTCAGCTGCATACACAACTCCCTAACTGAAAAGGTCAGGAAACCCTGGTCAGGAGCACAGGACCAGCAGGCACTTTTCCACTGTGCCACCTCCCGTAGCGCTGAGGGATGCAGACTGTCCCGAGCCAGGCAGCAGTCCGTGAGAGGGACAGGACAGAGCTGTTCTCCTTCCCTAGACTCTAAGGTCACTTCAAGGCTTGTCTGCCAGGACCCAACTGCTGGGTTTCTGTCTCTAAGGTGGGGCGAGGGAGTGACCAGAAAAGGAAGATGGAGCTCATGGAAATTGTTTCTCCAGCATGGTCACTTTAAAAAAAATTTTTTTTTAAATTTTTTCTTTGGGTTTTTACAAGAAATTTACAGTGTGAAAAATATACAAGTGAAAACGAGGCCATAAATCTGGGTACTGGGAAAGTCACAAACACAAATAAACAAGACATCTCTGAGTTCTTCCTTTGGTCTGACTTCAGCCCCCTCCAGCCCAGGAGAGAGGCTGCAGAGCTGGGACTTGGGGATCAGTCCCAGCCCTGTCCCCCACCATGGGCAGGGGCAGGCACATTTGGTGCCATCTGGCTCTCTCTAGCTTTGGGGTAGGGTGCATGTGGAGACGAGAGACCCCTTCTTCCCCCAGCTTCTGGGATAGAGTGGATGGGCAAGCACTGGGGTTGACAGGACTGGCAGCAGCCGGGGTGTGTGTGTGAGAGAGTGGCGAGTGTTAAGAGCCTCTGGGGACAGTGGGAATGGTGGCTGTGGAGCTCTTGTTCCTCCTGGGCACAGAGCCACACAAGTTCCTGGCAGAACCCAGAGGCTTATATCCCAGGAGACAAGTGGCTCTGGAGTGCTTGGACTTGGGGATGCTTGGAGGACCCCAGGGCCCGAAGCAGAGTTCCCTGCAGAGCTAGCAAGCTAGATTTCAGTGGCAGTGATCTCCTCCAGGCAGACGCAGGGGGCCGGCTCGGCCAGGCCCAGTCCGGCCAGCTCCCGGGCCTCCAGCTCCAGGCTGAGCTGCTGCAGCTCCTGCTCTAGCTGCCGGTTACGCCGGTACATCTGGATGTAGTTGTGCTGCAGCTGCTTCTGGTATCGGATCACCTGCTCCTTCTCCGCCTGCCAGGCCAGCCGCTCCCCCGCGAAGCTACCTCGCTGCTCCTCACCCCTCCGCCGCTCCCGCTGCAGCTCAGCCCGTAGCCTCTCCACCTGGGCCCGCAGGCTACCTCCTGCCCCGGCTGCTGCCCGCTGTACCTTGGCCTCATCACTCTCTGCCAGGAGAAATGGGTCAGCAGTGGGAGGTGGCCCAGAGGGCTCCCGGAGTCCGGCCACCTCCAGGTCCAGCTGCCCAGCCTTCTCCCGGAGCCTCTCAGCCTCCTGGCGATGCCGCTGCAGCTCCTGGGAACACGTCTCCAGCTCCAGCTCTCGGGCCCGGGCTGCTTCCTGCAAGCCCCGTGCACGGCCCTCACTGACCCGCAGGGCAGCCCGGGCCTCGCGCAGGGCCACCCGTAGCGATACCAGCTCACTGCCCTTCTGGACCAGCTCTGCCTGAGACTCCTTCAGCTGCTGCTTCAGTAGGGAGATCTCGCCTGACTTCTGGCACACCTGAGGTGGCAAGGGTCGGGAAGCTGTGAGAAGAGGTTCCTCACATATGAAACGGGATCAGTAACGGTGCCCACTGCACAGGGAAGGCAGCGGCACGGCAGTGCCACTGGTTACATGGGCATCAGACCAGCCCAATGTGGAGTCCCCACGCACAGAGGAAGAGGGGAGGGTCCCCATTACACAGAGGCCAGGAGCCCGGGCGTGGCTGGGCCTGTCGCAAGTCTGCCCCACCAGGGCTGCCCTGCCCGCCCACCTGGCCTGCGCACCTCCCACTTGGCCTCCTCCAGCCGGGGCCCAAGCTCCCGCTGCTCCTGCTCAAAGGCGGCACAGCGCCGCTCCAGCTGCTCCCGCTCCTGCAACAGCTGCGCAAAGTCATCCTGCAGCTGCCGCTTCTCTTGCTGCAGCTGGAGCACCTGCAGCTGCAGCAGCTGCTGGGTCCTCCGGGCCCGCTGTGCATGGCTCGCACAGTCTTCACGTGGGGCCTCGCACTCCCTCCGCCCGTGCCGTGACTGCTCGATGAATGCCTGTGGGCGAGAAGGCCACCGAGTCCTGCGTGGCCTTCCATTGCTGTGCCCTGGCTGCCCACCCCCATGCGCTCACAGCTCAGGGGACCTGCTGCCCAGCAGAGGGGAAGGAGAGGCCGTGAAACCTGCAATGATTAGGGCAACACTGGCACTGAGGCTGTTCCAGCAGGAACAGGAATAGTGAGCACTTACTGGCACTGCCAAGGTGCCACCTGGCACAAAGTGCCAAGCAGCACTTTCTATCCACTACCTTATTAACCCTGGAAGAGCCCTATGGAGCCAGGAACTTTCCCATTTGCAGAAAGAAACTGCAGCGCAGTAAGACAAAGTAACCTTCCAAAATGGTGTGCAGCAGTGCGCTGCTACCTGCCCCTCGACAGGTTAAGCCAGGCAGCTCCGGTCACACTGCGACTGCCCACCACCCACCCTCCCTCCAGACCTGGCACACCACCCCGGCAGCGCCATGACCACACCTGGCACACAGTGGCCTCGCTCTCATCCAGACTGTCGCGCAGTGGCTGCAGCTCAGCCTCCCGGTCTCGGAGCTTCCCTTCCAGGACGCAGTGCAGGAGGGCCTCATCCGAAGGCGGGGGTGGCGGAGGGGGTGGCGGGGAGCGGTCCCCACAGGAACTGCTGTCAGGGGAGGCCTGGGGACCACTGCCCAGGAGCCCCCCAGCCACACGGCCCCCACCAGAGCCTGTGCTCTTGCTGGAGGAAGACCGGCCGCTGTCTGAGTGGGAGGGCCCAGTAGGGGCTCCTCGGGCTGGCCCAGGCAGCGGCCCCCTCCCGGGGCCGAAGGAGGGTAGGTGTCTGCCTGGAGAGCTGGTGGCCGGCTCAGCACCCCCAGTGCTGTAGGTGGGCAGGCTGGACAGAGAATTTCGACCGGAGTCAGACAGTGTCCCTGATGGGCAGCCGCTGGCCCAGCCGCTCAGTGCCAAGGGTTTTTCGGCAGCCGAGGAAGATGAGGAGGAGGAAGAGGAAGAGGAGGCAGGGCCCCCAAACAGCTGTGTCAGGCTGCCCTGGCTCCCAGACAGCCCAGCGACCCGAGGGCCCAGGAAGCCAGGCAGGGAGGGGGCGCCTCGCGACTTGGGCAGCACTGGCTTGAAGGCTGTGGGGCGGATCAGGACTTTCTCCATGTTCTGAAATGAGGCGCCGTGCGACACTGAGGAGCTGCCCATCTCAAAACCCGTCTTACTCCCTGTCCTCCCTCTAGGACCCTAGCTCCCAAACCAGCATCACTTGCCGTCCTTGGCAGAGGACCTCCTGAGTGTCAACTCATGTCCAGTGATTCAAGAGGTTCATCTCTAGTCCCTATACCAGCTATACAATTGACATACGTATGGCCACTGTTTCCATATCACAGATGAGATGGAAGCTTTGCATAAAAGCCTTGCCCAAAGCCAGACATACAGGGATCATTTAATAGTAACTCAAGCAACCAACATTTATGGGTACTCGCTTATATCTAGCATTAATTTCATTTAATTCTCCCAGCAGCCTCTAGCAAGAGCTGGCCTATTACTGAGAATACACAGATAACAGAAAATGGGACTCAGACAGGTGAAGTGACTTCCCTGAGGTTGTACAGCCAGAATGAGGTAGAGAGGGGATTGGAACCCGGGCAGGTGAATTCTCTCTTCTAAACAGACTCCTGAATTCCAGCTTCCCCAGGGACTTCTGAGTCTACGCAGATCCCAGAGGCCAGTCCTTACCTTCTCCAGCTTTCCAGAGACAGGGATGAGCTTGGGTGGGGGGCCGCGGAGGTGAGCACTCCGTGCCTGTTGCTCTCGGGGGTCCTCAGCATCACTGCTTGGGCTGGGGGGTGACTCTGTCCGGAAGTCCTCGTTGATGTAGGTAAAACTGGGGCCAGGGATGGCCTTCCTGGGTGGCACAGTTGGGCACAGAGGCTCCTGTGCTTCGTAGGCGCCTCGTAGCAGCCCATCTTGCTGGCGGAAGAAGGTGGGCCCTGAGGAGCTATGGTGGCGGGAAGGAGCTGGCCCCCCAGGGCAGGGCCGGCTGGAGATCAGACTGCTCACACTGCCCATGGCCGGAGGTTGTGGAGTGGTGGCAGCCTCAGGAGTGGGCTCCAGTGGCACAGGTACAGTGTGCACAATGGCCATGGTGGCTGAGGCTCAGGCCAGGCCAGGGGCCTCCAGGGCAACCTGTAAACAGGGCAGTGGTGTTAGAGTCTCTCTACCTTGAGGCCCTCCCTGCATAAGGGCTTCCATCTCCCAATCCCCAGATCCAGGCTACAAACTCCCTGGACAATGGGAACAAGCTCTGGTTTTTCCCAAGCACTGCAAAGGACCTCAATTCTCTCGTCTTCCACCACTCCCTAACTCTGTCTGAACACAGCAAAGGGCTGATTCCAGCCAGAGTGAGTGGGGGACAGGAGGCTGGCACAGCTATGTGAGGCTACTTGGCCATGGAAACACAAGCCTGAGGCCACACCTGCATCCCCCAGAGCTCAGGACCCACGAGGCAAGAAGTCTCCTCTCCCAGTTACAACCACCTCTCCAGGCCTTCCTGGGCAGAGGAAACATTGGGGATGCAATCAGTAACTCAGGTGGTAATTAGGGAACAAGAAGCCAAGGCCAAGCGGTGGCCAGTCTCTCTCCTGCTGGACCTCAGTTTCTCTCAGACAGAGAGGTGGCAAGGGTGGAGCCAGCCTGACAGGAACCCCACAGCTCTTAGGAAGCCCACAGGTGTCCTCCAGGGTCTCCTGCCTCTTAGAGATGCATAAAAGCTCATGCTTGTTTCCAAGACAACTCCTAGCCCAGTGATGGCGGACCTTTTAGAGACCAAGTGCCCAAACTGCAACCCAAAGCCCACGTTATTTATTGCAAAGCACCAACACTGCAATTAAACCTGAATACTGAGGTTTTGGTTTAGAAAAAAAATAACTCATACAAATCATGACATCATTGCAGAGAGGGCTCTGCAGCCACTGCACATGCCACAGGTTTGCCACCATGGTCCCAGCCCCTCTGTATCCCAGCACTCAAGCCTAAAGGAGCCCAGGAGCCCTGCCCCAGCACGGAGACACATGGCCTCTGCTGTGCTCCCCAGTAACCCCAGGGAGCACAGCAGAGGCCAGGCCGGGAGCTGCAGAAGCTCACTTGCCTGGCACCCCAGGCTGAGGGCTCACTCACCCAGCCAGCTCTTTCCTGAAGGGGACATTGAGCCTCTGCCTGGAACTCCCTCCTAGTCCAAGGCCACCATGACCAGAGATTAGGCATCTGCTTAAGTTATCATACAGAGCAGGAGACAAGAAGTGGAGAGAAATTTTCATGGGAGGGGGGGGTGTATGTTTACTTATTTGTGCCTGTGAAAATGTCTGTAGGTGAGAACTGGGCACTTGTCTAGCACACAAAGGGCCTGGGTTTAATCTCCAGCAGTGCAAAACAAACAAGAAAAGAAACCGCACAAAAATAACCCAAAATGAGTATATGTAAAAATGAGTGTGAAAAAGGAGCGTAAGATGCATATGTTGGGACAAATACACCAGCACATTAGTGTATTTTACAAGATTGTGAATAAGAAGTCTCAGTGGGTGACAGCTGCAAGTGATAGCTACAAGAGTGTGGTAAAGGAGATGATGGTAGGAAAATGTTAGCCACCTTTAGCCCTTGGGAGTCTGGCGCAAGCACCTGTGCCTGTATGAGCAGGGGGTCGAAGCCGTAGTTACACGAGTGTGTACGTCTTTGGGAGGGATGGTACCCAGGTCAGCAGGGTGAAGGGCACACAGGTTTTTCACACTGGGTGGTGGGGTGACAGGGAATACACGACTCCCTCTTTTCCCTAGACAAGTCCACCCACCCTCGAGTGGGCAGACACGGAGGCCCCGGGGGTGCAGGCTGAGTGGGTTGTGGAGGTGCAGGAGGTCAGCCAGCTACAGAGTGAATCCTCAGCCTTCCTGACAAACCTGGGACCTGGGACCACCCCACAAGGCCAGGCCTGAGCAAAGCGGCTCGGGGTCGCTCTCCTTCCGGGCGCAGGAAGATCTGCGTGCCCTTTCCAGCAGCAAGGGCACTGAGGAGGGTGGGGCCTGGGGAGGGTGGCTGTGGACAGAAAGAAGCCAGAGACAAAGAATCGGAGAGTCTCGAGGGCCGCTGGGGTGCGAGGGGACGTGCAGAGCAGCGGCAGGGCCAGACTCACACGGCCACGGCCCACGGATCCACAGGGCTGCCAGCTGGGCCAAGTCAGGCCTGGAAGTCAGGCCCTGCTGGCCAGCCGGCTCCCTCTCCAGGGCTAGAGAAGGAGGGGCAAGCGAGGCTCCATTTTGAGAAATGCGTCGTGGCTGTGGGAACAAGGAACCCCTGGCTCTCCCCAGCTGGCAGAGACTCCACTCTCCTTAGAGAGCAGGCAACTTGGAGTCTGGGGCTCAGCCAAGGCCACACAGGCATCCGACCCCGGGCCTGGCTCGCACAGACCTCGGCTTTGGGGTAGAGTTGGGCAAAGTCTCCCCCTCCCAAACTCCAAAGACGGTCCGGTGGGGCCAATCCTGCGAACACCGATCCCCACTCCGCAATCGGAAGCCGGGAGCCTCCAGCCCTCCCCGAGCAGCACCCTCCCAGGAAGCGGGGGGAGCTGTGGAATGCCCCCTCCCAGGCTGCGCCACGAGTCGGGACGCCCGGGCCCGGCCCCTCACCTCCGCTGCGCTGCTCCATGCTCAGCCCGGCCGCCCCAGGCACTCTGCCCACGCGGCCCCTCGCAGCGACCCGGCCCGCCTGAGCCAGTGGGCGGGGAGGGGATGCGGAGGGAGGGGCGGGGAGGGGTCCGAGGGGCGACCCGCCCCAGGCGCGGACGCGCGCAGGCGCCCACGTCACGCGTGCCCGCCAGGTCGCACGCAGAGGCCGACACGGTGCGCGGGGTCCTCCGCGGCGAGGCCGCGTAGTGATGCGTCCAGCGGGGGTCGGCGGACAGATCCCCCCATTCAGGCCCGGCCCGGGGGCCGGCGGCAGCTGGTCATTGTTCCTGCACAAAGAGCCGGGTGCGCGCCCCGCCTCTGCGCGCCTGGGCGGAGTTCTCCCTCCCGTGTCCGAGGCCGGCCACCCCTTCGGACGCCAGCGCCCCGCGCCGGCACCAGCGGGCCGGGACCTGGGCCGCCCCCGCTCACCGCCGGCGGCGCCCCCTGGCGGCCAGCCTGAACACCGCAGCCCCCCCCCCAGGCCGCCACCCGCCTCCCGCCACTGGGGAGGGTCAGCGGGGCGGTCACCGCTCGGAGGCTGCATCGGCCCCCGTCACTGGACGGAGCGGCCGCACGACAGTTCAGGCCGACGGGGCCGGAAGGCAGATAGCGCCTCACTGCCTTTCGGGGTCAGACGCAACCTCCCCAAAACAGAGCAAGCTGAACGCCCACGTGCCCTTTTTCACACTGTGCCGGGAGGCTACAGCCCCACGCTCAGGCGTCACGTGGCCCCGCGCCATCTCCACGGTTGCACGCCTGCCGTCGGCCGCTCACACCTCACGTCCAGTCTTGGTCTGAGATACCCTTCGCTTCCAGCCCCTCTTCCAGCACTGACAACTTCCTACACCCCACTTCACGTGACCACACCGACTTGCCCTGCCAACGGGTATCCGCGACCGTCCCCTGGGCGGTCAGCTCCCTTTCCGCCAGACCAGGCCTGCCAGTGCCAGGCTCAGCCCCAAGAAGGCGCGTCCCCTCCAAGCCACCGCTTGGCCGGCTCTCTGCTCTATTTTTAGCGCTATGGAAAGGGTTGTTTTTCTTTCTTTTTCCCTGGAAAGGGAAAACACAGCCCAGCCGCCCTTAGGCTCACTCCAGATTCCCAGCCTCCCCAAAGTCCACTGCGCCCCTCTCTTCAGGAAAGATCCCTCCTTGTGTCTGACCCTGATCCCTGCTCCCGGGCACCAAGGGCCACCTCCCCTCTCTGGCAGCTTGCCCAGAAGCTCGGGCAGCAGCTGGGCTCCAGTGTGCAGGCGTGGGGGCGGGGCGGGAGGCCTCGGCCGCAGACCCTTCCTCCTTCCCTGGGAGAGGGGGCTCGTCCTCCCATCTACGGACCGGACCGAGGTCGACCCCCTCCAGTACTGAGGGATTTGTACTTTCATGACTTCCGGAGGAGGGCTACCGCTCTTGCACGCGTGGGCTCTCTTCGCTTTACCTTGGGATAGCGGAGTAGTAGGAAGAGGGCAGCTGTCGGCTGCCGCCAAGGGTCCCCCCCATTCCTTCGGGGATGCAGACTCCAAGAATGTGCGCGGAAGCAGAAAAGCAAGGAGCCCAGGGCACGCCACCCTAGCCCGTCTCCAGGTCTCCCGTGACACCCGGCTCCAGGGAACGTCGTTCTACCGTTTCTGAGGAGAAGGCTATCACCACCCCAGGCCGAGAGAGGACCCCGCAAGCTTGCCCTTGGAGGGGTCTGCAGAGCGGTCACGACTGTGATGCTTCTAGACCCCTCGGGGTCCACCTGCAAGTGTGCGGCGGTGAAGCAGAGACCCAGGACTCGTCCCGCCGGCCTCTCCCCGCTCGCGGTCCCTTTCCCCACCCCAGTCCAGACAGCCTGAGCCCTGCCCCAAAACCCCGGGGTACGCCCCCCGGCGCATCCCTTCCGAGTGCACGTGTGTCCTTATGCCCCAACTGCGTGCGTGGGTTACATGCGCGCGTGCCTACCGGCCCGTTGACACCAGTTTCTATGTGGCTTCACTGCTAAGACTTTGCCTGTGCCCAGCGGGACTCCTCCTCACTCCCACCCTAGCTTCCCCAGGCGCACAGTTCGCTTAGGAGCAAGGACGTGAGGGAGGCGGGAGTTCCTGCGCCCCTGCCGCCTCGCCACTCACCCAGCGCCGCCGCTCCGCAGCTCCAACTTGGCCCAGGCTGTGGCTCCGGCGCAAACCCGCTCCCGCACCTACACCGGCGCCTAGAGAACTGCGGCCCCCAGCCCACCGGGCTTTGGTCTCAACGCTCGCGGCTCCGCGGTCCTGGCGCCCACAGAGGGGCGGGGCACCTGAGGCCGCGCCCCCCACCCCCGGAGGGGAGTGGTCTACCCAGCACCCACCAGCATCTGACCCAAGACCCAGCCCAAAAGTAACTCGATAGCAACCCAAGACTGCCCCGCGGGCTGGTGACTGCATAGCTTACCGACTAGGCAAAAGGACCTGGGGGGGGGGGGAAGAGGCAGGTGTCACGTGACCTCGATCTACACTACCTGGCTGCCGTGAGGGGCTACAAAGCATGCCCCAGACACTCTGCTCAGTCCTGTCGGGAGCCCAGCTGGGGCCGCGCCCTAAACTCAGGGAAAACCCCTGAGAAGTAGACAAAGGGAGCTTGAGGTTCACCAGAACACCCCCCACCCAAATCCACAGGTGGGATCACCGTCCTCTGCCGAGTAGATGTCTGCCCAGGGAACCAGCTGCCGGTGCTGGCTCCACCGCGCAAGGCTGGACTCCTGAAGTCCCACCCACAGACGCAGACAGGAAGTCGGCTGCGCAGGGAGGCACCGGCGTTCTTCTGCCTCCCTGCTTCAAGGCCGTAGGTGGGAAGGCACAGGGCTGCAGACTCCTGAGAGTTTAACTCCTCTCCAGCGGTCCACATTGGGGAAGCCACCCTACCAGCCACGCGTGTCCACACTTAATGAGGATCAGGCAGCAGACCCAACTCTACCCTACCTGGCGCAATGAGCCCCCTGGAATTCCTAACCAGGTACACACACAGCCGATCAGTTCTAGCCCAGGCAGTTTGCCTTGGCCATGTAGGCAGAGCCATGGACAAGTCCCGGGAATTTAAGAAGGGTCTAGACCACCCTCTGACCCCAGCAGGCCCGTGGACTCACGAACACTGTGAGCTAGTGTTAGTGTGCGGTGTTATACCAGGTAGGGTGCAGTCCCATCTCATCCTTCCGGTTTGTGCTATGTGGGGGTGTGCTTGGAGGGCGGGGCGAAACAAGCAGGCAGCTGTGGAATCTCTCCAGCCGAGGGAGCCCTCCAAAAGGTCCCTGTGGAAACCCCCTGCACAGTCGAGGAGGCTACAATGTGGAGCCCAGGCCCTCCGGGGTAGGTCTGCGAGGGCACTGTACATCTGGAAGGCCCAGCTGACAGCGGCACAGGCCTGCATGAGGCCTAAACCAGCGCCGGCTGGGAGCGATTACGCAGAATTATGGAAGCCTGGCTCCAGCCTGTCTAGGAGACCCCCAAGAACGCAGGCCCTGAGGGACTACCCCCCAGCCCGGGTTCTCGCCCCTGCCGAGCACAGCTCTGCTCCAAGGTCTGTTCAGGAGCTATTCTTGGCCACACCTCTCACAGACCCCTTCAGTAGGCTCCTTATAGCCCCTCTTGGGTTGATGACAAGACTCTGAAAGGCAGGATCTTTTCCAGGAAGCAGAAAACTTTCTCCGTTGGTACAAAGGCTTTCTCCTCTGAACCTTCAGAGCATGGCTGCTCACCATTTTTTCAGGCAAGGGAAGCCAGGATTTTAAGATACCAGAGGAAGTGAGATGAGTATCATCATGCAGGAAAATTTGGGAAGGGATCTGGAGACCTACGTCATAATCTCCTGCAGGGCTTAAAATGCAAATCCTGTGCCCCCTGAATTAGAAGTCCTGTGCAGGACTGGGGAGGGGAGGGGTAGGGCAGGGCCTGGTCCTGCATTTTTAACAAATCTGTGGCGTTTCTGTCACATCACATATTATGTGGGGAAGAGGAACATGGGTGAGGGCACAGCAGGAGGGAAACGTTTGGGGAACAGAGAAGAATAGGTGGGGAGACTTGGGACTGCACTGAGAAGAGGCTCACAGCACAGAGGGAAGAGGAATAGCCGGTTGGGCAGGGCTTGGGCCCAGGGTCTCCTGGCTTCCTCAGCAGCCCACAGCTCACAGTCCCCAACCCCATTCAAAAGGGAAGTCCAGGTAGACTGGGGAGACACCTGGTGGACAAATAAAGACAGAAACAAAGGCAATGGGAAACTGGTTTTTCATGGAAACTGGAAGTCTACAAATCCTACCTCTAGCTCCTTGAGGCAATGGATTAGTGTCCAGAGGCAGGGCTCCAGCCTCTTCCATGGTGTCATCCAGTGGAGGCCACTTCCAACGGAGACCTGATGTTACTGAGCTAAGCACTCAGGGTCCAATTCTAACAGCTACCACCTCATGCCTGGCTTTCCAGTGGGCAGCAGAGGCACCCCATACTCATGTCACCAGAAGCCTAACGGCTGGACTCATCCTGAAGTTACTTGTTCCACTCTGGGCTCGGGGTGCCAGAGTGCACTGCCTCCAATCTGCTGTGCTCATTCCCAGCTCAGGGCTGCATCCCCTTCTCCAGACACCCACAGAACCTTCCCCTCCAGTGCCTGAGGTCCCAACTCCACTCCCTCTTCTCAGACATCTTTTTAAACTTAAAGCAGCCCATGTGCACTCTACCACATGTCTGTTTTCCTTACAGACTTTTCAGTTTTGTTTGTTCACTGCTTGTTTCTTCTACCACAATGCAGGTTCTGTGAAGAGACCTTACGTATCTTTCCAGTGCTGCACATACTGGACCTTGTCACATCATAAAGTCCTTCAACAGCTGCTAAGCTGATTTTTCTATGGAGCCTTGCCATAGGCTGAGAAGGAGCCACTGCTTAGAATTTCCGCAGAGATGCCAAGAAAGAGTCCACATTCCAGCCTGCCCATGAAGCACATTCCAGGGGTCAGCTATGGACTGCTTGTACCTTGTAGGCTTAGAGCTGCCTGGCTGGTAGAGGATGGGCTCAAGGGCCTGAGCAGGTCTCAGAGTTCTGGGGCACAGCCCCTTTTTTGCCAGAAGAGGGCTTTTTGACCACTAGTCCATTGTCATCCTTGATCTTCTTGAGCCGGGCCTTGCTCTTTGGTGGGATGGAGAAAGTGAGGGAGCTCTTATTGAACTCAAGTGGGAAGACACCTACGTCTCCATCAAAGCGGTTCTTGGACACCTGCAGATACCGTTTCCCTGGCCCAGTTACCAGCTTCCTGTCCTGCAGGATCAGGACATTGTCTGCTTCTTGGCTTGCCTAGGGGATAAGGGGCACAGGAGAAAGGCAGGAATAAAAAAAACAAAAAACATATGAGCAAAGCAGAAAGGAAGGCTGATGGTCAGGAAGGAGTGGTTAAGGTTGGGGAAAGGAAGGAGCAAAGCTCTCTGAACACTATGCTGGGGCCACTCGAGTCTCCAGGTTCCCTGACATGGACAAGTGACTTTGTCCATGCTGCTCCCTCTGCTTGCCACACCTGTCTTCCACAGTGGGTCACCCTCAGCCCAGCCTCATCTAACTTTCAGGCTTTGGTCTGACTGTCATACTTCATCAGACCATTCTTGACAGCACAAAGGAAGTGCTACCACTTTTTTACTTCCGCATTAATTTCTTTCTTATTTCCAGTGTGGCAGGTAATTTGTGCTCCTTGCCTTGAGTTCCTTATACTCAGCCCTTCCCTGGCATACCACAGGCACCCAGTGTACCACTCCACGCTTTAGGACTGGGTGGCCCCGCTGCCCAGCAGGCTGCCCTGTTTACTAACGGCTCAGCCCAGTGTTGACACTTTCTCTGGAAAGCCTCTCCAGATATCCCAGGCTGACTCAGCCTTTTTTCTCTTTGCTGCCCAAATTCACTGTGCACGTCACAGTGACCTGCAATCAGTGTTTTCCTCGCTATAGGACGTGAGCTCCTGAAAGGCAAAGGACCAACTATTACCATAGCCTCTACTGCCAGTGCATGCATTCCCCAGGTCATGGACTAGAGGCTCTGCCGCCAGAAGAGTCGGGAAGACCTAAGGCTGACTGGTGGCTGTCCCCTCTACCCTCCAGAGCTGGAGCTCTTTTAAAGCCTACTCACTTTAGCTGAGCCAAAAATGGATGCTGTCTGCAGTTCCTTGTCATCATCCTCCTTCCGGGGGTGAATGACCAGTGTCACATGGCAGTTACTGTCTGTTGCAAACTTCCGAAAGGCCCCAACAATGTAGTCTTGAGCTGCAATCCTGTCCCCAGCCCAACAACATGAACAGGTCACAGGATGGTATATGCTCTTGGTCCACTTATATCTCCCCGCAGACCACCCTAATCCCACTCTACACTACCACCCCAGGACTCACTGTCAGGTGGCCCCTGTTCACACTTCTTTTGGCCATACTCCCACCTCTCAGAAAATAAGTACAATATTATGCCTAGATGCTGTCTGAAAAGATACGTATGTTCCAATTAGACAAGAGGATGTCACCTGTCTGTGGACAGTTGCTCATGACCCATCATGAACTGCAAGTTGTCAATGACCACGTGGCAAACGTCATAGACATAGACAGCATGTTGCATTGTATCTATTACAGATCTAGGAAAAAGGGGCAATGAATTCAAGAGTCAGTTACAAGCAGTCTCTTGACACCATAAGCCTAAAAGCTAACATCTTGAAAACTGCTGGTCACCTGATCTTCTGCTGTCCCATTCTCTAAAACCCTAAACCCATTTACAAAGAGCTGGAAGGAACCGAAAGGGGAACTAGATGTGCAGTGCTGGGATTTGTCTGGGAAAGGAAAGTAACTGGCCTCTGAGGACCTCACCTGATGCTCTGCTGCCCGTGGAAAGTCATGAAATAGAGGGGAAGGTTCTCGAAGCGGTCAGCCCACTCATCGTATTTGTCCAGTTGCTCTTCTAGCCTCCCCACAGCAAACTGGGTCAGCATGACCCGGGCTAGTCTCACATTGCTGATCTCAAAGCTACCCCACAGTGTGTTCACACCCTGGGTACATAAATCCAGAGCATACTCGCTGATAAATGTCGTCTTCCCACTGCCTGTCGGCCCTGCAAGGGAGATGAACACAGCCCTGGGTGAGAAGGAAAGTCCAATCCTTGAACCTAGACACTGATCAGGGCTCCAGTTGCGGGCCATTTTCAGTGGGCCAAACCCTCATGCTTTTGTCCCGACTTTCTGCCCCTTTATCACCTGTAAAGACTGTCAGCTCGCCTTTCCGATGCCCCTTCAAGAGACGATTGAGGTCTGGGAAGCGGCTCCAACGGATGCCAGCTGCTTGCTCCACATTTGAGAGTTCTCCTAGCACCTCCTCTCGGAGCTGCCGGAAAGACACAATTGACTTGTGCCAGGCAGGCAGGGCAGTGCGGAGAATACGTGAGAGATTCAAGCCTTGGTTCAGGGCCTCCAGGGGACGGGGTTGTTGGTCTCCAGGTCGCACCAAGAAGCATCGTTTGGGGTTCAGTTTTCGGGCAAACAACTTGGCAGCTTCCCAAGACCGAAGGTCATCGCCTAGCCATAATATAATACGGCGGAACTGTTCAAGGTATGGGAGCAAGGAAGGGGGTAAGGAGAGCGTTCCTCGGGGCAGGGCAAGAGTGGGAAGCCCTGTGGCCTGGTTCAAGGCCAGGCTGTCCAGCTCACGACTGGTCAAGACCACCTCGACATCTCGCCGGCTAATCAGTGGTAACCCGAACAGGTTGTGGTAGGCACCAGGGCAGGGAATGGTGGTCTCCATGTAGTGCACACCATCCCCCTGGCCTTCAGCTCCTAGCAGCTTCAGGCCTCGTAACCCAAAACCGTGAGAGGAGAACCAGGGGAAGACGAGGCTGCGAGCGGGTCGCAGATACTGCACGCTGAAACGCTTCAGGGTGTCATCTGTCACTTTGGTTAGGCTAAACATCACTCGAGCCAGCTGGGCCTCCTCTGCATCAGGCAGCTCCCAGAGAGGCACTGCTCTGTCCCAAATCCTCCGGACCTCCTCGCTGTTCTCAGTTTCTGGAGCCTCACTAAGCAGGCCCCTCTCTTTTGCTCCATCCCCTCGCCCCTCCACACTGGCCTGAAAGTCTTCCCAGCTCCCCTCTGCTAGGCTGGTCATGCAGAGAAAGCGTCCAGTGGTCTTGTCAATGAAGAGGCTGAAGGAAGTGCTAGCTCTAGTTGGATCCTTGACTGGTGAGGACTCCACAAAGGGGCTTGGGGCCCGAAGGCAGCTGTGGCCATCCTGGAAGGGAATCCCGCGTGTCCGCAGATACTGGCGAATTTCCGCTGTGGTTACAGGCAACACCGACACCTCCAAGGCCGGGAGAACCTCCTTCCGGTACCGTCTCCGCGGAGGGCCTGGGGCTAAGTTTCGGGGCAGGCCCCGGCGACCCATCCACTCCCCTCGCAGCGGCAGCAAGGCCCGCGAGGGGTACCCGCCTCGGAGAAGGCCCCACATTCCTGGAGCGGCAGGAAGTCACCTGTGGGCTAATTTGGGGGCCCTTACTAGGCCAGACCTTAGAGATCCCCCACACAAAGCTCCAGAGTTTCAATCTGTTTCCGCCGGGCGCGCCGGCGATCGCCCACGATCCCCCGACTCGGGGACCTGCACAGGACTGTGCGCATAGATGCCACCCGAACACCCCGTCTCCAGGAAAAGTCAACCAACCAACCCTGGGACCCCTCCTCAGCCACTCGAGGAGCCACTGCTGCTTTACTCTCATCCACGAGACCCTTCCACATTTCTGTCTCTCTGCGAGGGCTCCCTTACGGTCAGCGGTCTTTACAGCCGCTGGCCCCCGCCGAACCCCTGTGCCCCAGCACCTACACCACAGGGGTCCCGCGGGTCATCTCCGCGCTCCCGCCTCCCCGGGCTCCCCCTCCAGCCCCGCCAAGGCGTCCCTTCGCCGCGCCCTCCCCGGCCTGGAACCCTGCAGCCTCGAGCCCGGGGCGCCCCCGCCCCCACGGGCCTCCGCTCCCGCCGCGACCCGGAGCCGCCACCCCAGCCTCGGTCCTTGACTAGCAACGTGCGTTGCCGCCAGCGTCTGGCGCTGTAACCTCGGAAGCAAAACTCTCCGGCGCTGAGACCTCCGGAACCGGAAACTCGGGCTTCCTCCCGCCCGCCCGCCCGCCCGCCGCGCCGCCGAGCCCCGTGCCCTGGGTCCGCTGCCATGACTGCGCGCGGCACTGCGAGCCGTTTCCTGACCAGCGTCCTGCACAACGGGCTGGGTCGCTACGTGCAGCAGCTGCAGCGTCTCAGCTTCAGTCTCAGCCGCGATGCGCCCTCGTCCCGCGGCGCTAGGTGAGCCCGGGGGCGCCGGGGCGGGGGTGTCGGGGCACTTCGCCGCCCGGCCGAGGTCGCCCGGCCAGGGGTCCTTGAGCTCGCCCTTTCTGGGTCCCCCAGGGAGTTCGTGGAACGGGAGGTGATCCACTTCGCCCGTCGCAACCCAGGGGTCGTAGTGTACGTGAACCCGCGGCCGTGCTGCGTGCCCAGAGTGGTGGCGGAATACCGTGAGTGGGGCCAGGGATGGGGCCGGGCGCGGCACGCTGGTCCCCGCCCCGCGTCAGCCACCGGCTCCACGGCTTCCGCCCTCTCCTGCCTCCCTTTTTCCAGTGAACGGGGCCGTGCGCGAGGAAAGCATCCACTGCAAGTCGGTTGAGGAGATCGCCACGCTGGTGCAAAAGCTGGCAGACCAGTCGGGCCTGGACGTGATCCGCATCCGCAAGCCCTTCCACACGGACAACCCCAGCATCCAGGGCCAGTGGCACCCCTTCACCAACAAGCCCACGACGTTCCGGGGGCTGCGACCCCGGGAGCCCCAGGAGTCTGCCTCAGCCCAGGGACAAGCACTGTGAAGGATCGCCCCATCTATTCCAACGCTGGACGTTGCACTGCTGCCGGATAGAGGCATTTCTACCTCTTGGGGTTCCAAGCTCAAACACATAAAGAGCCCCCACCCTCGCCGTGGGGGCTTGATGCCAGAGGTCTTGCTTGGGATGAAGAACTGCCTGTTTGATGTCAGTGCCCTGTGCTAAGAGCCATGACCATCTTGTTACAGAATTCAAAATAAAGAGCATCCCTGAAACCGAAGATGAGAGGTGCTTGTCTTCTAAAAACTGAACTGAAGCCACAAGCCGTAAATGCAGCACTTGCAACGCTGAGGCAGGAGGATTGCAGTGAGTTTGAGGCCATCCTGAACTACATCTACTGTCTAAAAAAAAAATCCAAATTGATAATGCTGACTTCAAAACACTGGTGGGGAGGGGTTTGTCTCTGGGCTGGCTTCTAAAGAATCTCTGATGTTCTGCCACAGCCCTTGAGTTAGAATGGCCTGCTGTGATCTGGCATTGAGTGAGACTGTGTGAATGTGTACAGATTAAAAAACTGATTTCATTAAACATGCTAAGTTTACACGAGGTCTTCCAAATGTGTGCATGTTTTAAGTATAAGCCCCATTTTTCATTAGTATTAAATCTGAAGTAGCATACAAGCCTTTATAGTATCAAAGGCAGTGTGCTTAGTTTAGGCCCGACTTCAAGGAAGGGATTCTCAGACCAGGTCCCTGTTAACAGACAAGCTCTCCCCAGCCCCAGCTATACACTCACTCCTAAGACTGCGCTTTGTGTAGAAATGAATCCATGTCTTCCATTGTACCTGAGGACAGGAGGTGGTAAGCTATGTAGGAAAGAGGGGGGCTGATAAAAGCATATTTTGGGCCTAGTTTTTAAAAGGCAGGGAGCCAGGCATGATGGCACAGACACATCCCTAGTCCCAGTTTCTCAGGAAAATGGGCAAAACAGACCATCTCAAGGCAGGGACAGTGAGGAAGTGAATGGGAAGCAAAATACTGAGGAACCTTTGTGTGAATTCTTTGGTTTTGGGTGTGTGTTTTGAGACAGGTTCTCACTATGAAGTTCAGGCTTGCCTTGAAGTCACTATGTTGTCCAGAGTGTCTTTGGCCTTGGGGCACTCCTCTTGCCTAAGCCTCCAAATTGCTGGGATTACAGGCATGCACCATCACTCTCAACCCTCCTGTGAGTTCTTGAATTGAAATTTTCTGATATACTGCTATCACCATGATCAATGAATAACTTGAGCCTTAATAGGAGCACAGCCTGGATAGAAGTGAGGACACCTGTTTGCTCTGTAAGTGGTTTTATGGAGGTCAGAGCCAGCTCTGGGTGCAGAAGTCTCTGCTCCCAGTGACCCAGGAAGGCTATTTATTTACTTTGGTACCAGGAATCGATGTCATGTCCTCACGCTTGCCAGGCAGGCGCTCTGCTACTAAGCTACATCCCCGGCCAGAGAGGCCACTTGGACCAAGTGGACTCAGTGTTGGGGAAAGAGGGTATTTATTAACCAACATCATGGGAGGAGCTGATCCCAGGCTCCCCACTGTTGCATGCCTGATCCACCCACCTGGGGCTGAGTGAGGGCATTCCTAAAGAAAAGCAGCCATTCTCACAATAAATACATTCATTGTGGGGGAGAGGTGGGAGAGGTTGGCTGAAGGGCAGTAAAAACTCGTGGGATTCCACGTTCTCAGCTACAAAAATAACAGTCGTCCTCACCCAAAGGCAACAGGGAGCTCAGTCTGGGTTGATGGTCCCAATGGGCCTAGAGACTTCAGAGACCCCTGGGCTGTGAAGGTGCTCTGGTGAGGTAGGACAGGAATGGGAGCCACACATCCAAACTCCCAGCCTCTGCCCTTTGCATAGTTCCAAGGACGGGCTTTGTGTGCCAGGTGAGATAGTTCTTTCCCCTGCTCTGGTCTAGGGGGAACAAATGCTTAGTCCCCCAAAAGCCTGGCTCATTGAGTGCAGTGTTGGTCACCCATCCAGGGAGGGGTCTCCAAGGACAGCTAAAAGGGAGCGGTATCTCCCTCTGAAATGTCCACGGACCTAACCCAAAACACACGAGTCCGGCAGCAAGGGGAGGCTCAGAAGGTGCACGTGGGTGTAAGTGTTAGCACATGTACCACAGATGCCTAGGGAAGGGACATGCCCGGAGGTCTGTTTGCCACTCTTCCATGTGACCGAGGGGAATAGGTAAGCCGGACTCGCAAAGGCTGCACAAGAAGGAAGAAGAGGGAATGATTCCACCTTACCTCCTGGGCTGGCCTGTTCCCAAGCTCTTGCCAGTGGGGTTACAAATGAGACAGGGAAAGAGCACTACACAGGGATATGGCAACCGGGAGGGCACCCTTAAATCCAGAAGTATGAAACAGGAGTGCCCAGGGAGAGGATGGGAGTGGGCCATGTAGTCCCACCGTGTTTTGCTGTGAATGTATTCAGGGCTCCAGTGGCTGGCCGAGGTTCTGGGTGGCTTCAGGAGTACCCAGCACACAGGGACATGCAGAGGGTGGTGACATGGAGGCCACCTGAACCTGCAGAGCCCTACCTGGGAGGAAGAGGAAAGCCTGGGCAGACAGGACAGGAGGGTGGAGGTCTCCAAAGCAACAGGTTAAGGGCGTAGGAACTGGGTCTGGGTCTGCAGAGTACCTGGTCCCAAGGGAGCACCTACCTCTGAGGAGCACCGGTGAGCCTGGGCTGCTCCTGTGTGGGTCTTGGAGGCTGAGGGGGCTTTGGCTGGGCCTAACTGGCTAGCCCTACTGAGACGTCACAGAGTTGGGAGGAGGCATGGAGTGAGGGTGGGGAGGCAGCAGCCCAGCCTTAGGGCAGACGGGGAGGCCAGGCTCAGACCGAGCTCTCATCCAGCTGCTCCACGAGCTGCGTGTGCTTCCTCTTCTCCAGGATGCGGCTGAGCTCCTCGGCAAAGGAGCAGGGCCCTGCTGGCACTCCATTGCTGCTCTGCCTCAGGAGCACATAGCTGTTGCCATTCACCCTCCTGAGCCGGCTGGGCAGTGCTGCCAGCCCATTGGTCAGCTCGGCTGGTGGGGGCGGAGGTGGTGGGGGCGGAGGGGCTGGGGCACCTTCCCCAGGAATGATCTGGAGGCAGCTACCCTCCAGGCCTCCAGCCCCCTCCCCATCGTCACCCTCATCTTCCTCTCCAGGACACTGGCCTGAGACTGTCTGCAGCTGCACGGCAGAGCCCCCTGCCCGGCCAGCCCGGCCCAGCGAGTACTTCCGCCGGTGTCCTCGTCCACCTCCACGCAGACAAGCCACATAGAGGAGAGCGAAGGCCAAGATGAGGCTGAGGCCTCCAAGAGCAGCAATGGCAAGCACGTAGAGCAGTCGCACGTCTGGGGCCAGCTGGCCCCCTTTTGTTGCAGGGGCCTGTGGAGCTGGGGCAGGTGTGGCTGGCCGGACAACAAGGCTGTAGGAGGCCAGCAGGGTTCGCAGGCCGTTCTCCTCAGCAAAGCAGCTGTAGCTGCCACTGTGCTCGGGCTGGGTGTCTGTAATCAGCAGCCCATCGACACCCACACGGTAACCATCTTGCCCATCGCTCAGGCTCTTGCTCCCATTGAGTAGCCACAAAGCCCGAGCCAGATTGGATGGCTGGTCACAGGGCAGGAGGACATCGTCACCCCGGAGCACAGAGCGGGTCTTCAGTGGTGGTGGTGGCCCTGGGGAGAGGTCGCAGAGCTCAGAGCCTGCCCATCTCAGGGATGGCACCAGAAATGCAAGCATAGCATTCACTGCTAAGTCCAGCACCCAGCACAAGGTGAGCCGTCAGGGACAGCTGGCCGAGTCCAGACACTCGAGCGAGGGTCACACTGGCTCTCGAGCCCACTTCCCTTCTCCCCATGCTCCCATCTCCGTGGTGTCCTGCCATCTGCCAGGGATGCTTGGGCTGCCCTGTGCACACACCTCTCGGCTGAGTGCCAGGCTGCAATGTGCTGAGCTTCTCCACAAGAGGTTCCGGGCCCTGGCCTGGGCCAAAGCCTTGCACCCTCTCCTGAAGTACACCAAGTCCCAAGAACTGCCCAGGTCAGGACTGGCAGTCAGCCTTGTCTCCCTGTCCTCCTCATCTGTGTATTGAAGCCTGAAGCTCCCTCTGCTCTGGTGCCCTGACTCTTCGCATACCCACTGCCTGCCAATTAACTGCTGAGAGCATGGCTCAGTGGTTGAGTCAGACCACTTGGGGCCCAGGGTGCATTCTGACCCTGCTGCTTAGTAGCTGAGCAGCTTTGAGCTGCACGTTTATATTCCCCGTCATGGTGATAATACTGTGAACACCTCTCTCAAGGGTGCTATGAGAATAAATGGGGCTGAGATGTAGCTCAGCAGCACAGGTGCCTGCCTGGCAAGTGCAAGGTCCTGAGTTCGAGTCCTAGTACCAAAAAAATAAAAAATAAAAAGAATAAATGCATGCCAGGGCATGTGAGCATTTAGCTCAGTGCCTGGCTTATTAGGAGGACTCAGTACATATGATTATTAACTTTTATTCTTCCTTAAATATCAGTGCAGTTACTTGATCTTCCTCAGGGAAATAACTTATGTCTCTGAACCCTGTCATGCTTGTAATTATTAATAATTAAAGTTAATTAACTGTGTGATCATTTCAGTGTCCACCCCCCCCCATATACTTGGCTATAAGTTCCAGAAGTGACAAAATACTTGACTTTTGAAGGGGTACTGGAAATCAAACCCAGGCCCTTGCATATGCCAGGCAAGTGCTCCCCTGCTGAGCTCCTCCTCCTTCACACCTTGAAGCTGGCTACTCTTTTTTTCTTTTTTTAGTACCGGAGATTGAACTTACAGCTACATGCTTGCAAGGTAGGCGCTTATGCCACTGAGCTAGATCCCCAGCCCCCTGGCTACTCATTTATAATTTGTCTGGGCAGGAGCTGCCCTGCACACAGCCCCCGATCCTGGGCCAGCCTTGCCGAGAGCACAGAAGCCTGCCCCTGCGGCTGATGCGAGGGGCAAGGGGACAGGTCCGCGGACACCCATAACAGTCGCTTACCTACATTGGTGCTGCCTTCACAGCCTCTATTTCCTCTCTCTACGTCCTGTATCAGTGATGTTCTGGGGACAGGAGATCAGTATTCATGAACAAGAGGAAAGAGTTGACAGGATTGTTACGTAACCAGCCCCCCAGGTTCCCCACAGCAAGCCTGCACTGCTCAGGCCACAGATGCCCACCCTGCTCCTTTGTGCTACCCTGGGACCTGTTTGCTATGGTGGTGGCTGCCACGCAGGAATGGTTGCTGGGGCTCCAGCCACAGTAGGGGTCGCGGGCCAGGATGCAGTCATAGCAGGATCGATAACGGGAGCAGGTGGACAGTGGCAGCTGGATGACTCCACTAGGGGCACCCACATACAGGCTGTGCTGGGAGCCAAGGAGGACAACTGGTTGGTGACAGGCCGAGCTCCCATGTGCAGATACAGAGCCTCTGGCCAGCCCCTCACCCTTTCCCATTCCAGGGAGCACACACTGAGGGTCAGGAGCAGGCCTACCTGCTGCAGGGAGACGACCAGATTCTCCACTGGCTGGGGCTCCCTGAACACTTGCGTCTCTTCAATAATGTGCATCCCAGACCCCAGGACGACAGCCTTGTGGATCCAGCCATCGGCTGGCACGGAAAGGACAGAGGGTCAGATCCCAACAATGGGACCTGTGCTCGGCACCCCACAAGAGGTTTAATGGGAATGGCTCAGGCATCAGGCTCAGGGACAAGGGTCAGCCCTCGGACACCGGGAACTCCAGAGGGTCATGCTGGGAGTTCTGGGGTTCAGGAGCACCCGTGATTGACTCGGGGGGACAGGGATTCGGGTCAGAAGCACCTGTGCCCAGAAAGAGGAGGTCATAGGTGGGCCCGGCAGGAGTGGTAACTGGTGTCCCTGTGAGGTGTGTGTAGCGCACGTTGCGCTTAAGCAGCAGGGGCCGGCCACGGGTGGGCCCCACAGGCCGCGCCATCAGCGGGTGCAACTTCACAAAATCCAGGACCAGGGATGGCAAGTCTTGGGATGAGTTGTAGCCCCGACTGCGCATTGACCCTGTGATGCACTGGGGTGGGGTGGGGCGAGCCCCCATCAGCTGCTTCCCCTCGCCCAGGCCCCTCCAAGGCTCTGTCTGCCCCACAGCAGCTTGGCCGGGACGCTTACCGAGCCGGGCCGGGGCTCAGGGACCCCACCCTCGTAGCGGCCCCAGCGCCGGGCACCATCCTGGTACTCCATGTAGGGTCCCGAGAAGACAGCCTGCACCTCGGCCAGGTCATAGCGGCAGACAGCTGAGGCCTCCAGGGTCTTCCTAGGAAGAGGATGCGGGGGAAGGGGCTGAGCCGCAGAGTGAGCTGCCATGACCTGTGCTCGGCCTGGTGCCGTGGTTACCTTGGCCAGTGCCACTTCAGGTCCCCAGGGCCACGTCTTCGGGTCAGTGGCCTCCAGCCCTAGGCTAGGTTGATATGCCTGATGCCTTCACTTTGCACAAGCCTCCCCACGATGGATCCTGTCACATCTTCACTGGCCTTAGCTCCACTCCCCACACCATCCCCAGCTCCCGGCCTCCCTGCTGCTCCTTCACTCACCACTGCGTGGTCAGTGTGAAGGCTGCGTAGAAGTGCGTTCGGGCTGAGTGCTCGGCGTCCAGACTGCAGACCCCGCGCAGCTTCTCGTACTGGGGGATGTGGCAGATGAGCCGGGCCTTCAGGAAGGAGGTCCACTTCTTCTGCAGGATTTTCTTTCCTCCCAGGTCTCCCTGCAGAGGGAAGGGCATGGACCAGGGGTCAGAAGCCAGGGCCAGAAGCCCAGCCTCTGTCCCGTGTCCCAGTCTCAGCCCCGTCCACCTTGCACACACGGGCCACCCGGGCCACTCGGTGACTGGTGCGGCTTGGGCCGAAGCTGCTGGAGCCCTCCTCGGCGGCCGCCCGCTCCATGAAGAAGTAATAAACCTTGTCGTCATCGCCCTCGGAGCTGGCCTCACTCTCCCGCACCAGCACTGAGAACACAAACTCAGCATCTGTGGGTTTAAGGTGTTTGGGGGCTCCTCAGACACTTGAGGACCCCGGCCTGGCACATGGGAGTGGGGTGGCCAGGCTCACTTGGCGACTTGGGCATGGCTTAGCCCCCTGAGGAAGGGCGAATGAGGGACACAGCCTCCCCAGCCTCCCGGCCACTCCTCACCATTGAGCCAGTGCACGGGGGCCTCCTCCGTCCTCAGAGAGTGCGGGTGGCGGCTCCGGCGGATGTCAGGAATGCTCCGAAATTCGTACCGCGTGGCTGTGTAGAGGCCTCCATCTGGGGGGGACAGGCCGGGCGTGACGGACACATCACATGTCTAACAGGGCACACGACACACGTGGCAAGTCGTAGGACGAGACGCACATCCCGCCCCAGCTCCTTCGGAGGAGCAGCTGGGTGAGGGGCACGTGCTCACCGATGATGAGCCCCGTGAAGCCCCGGGCTGGGTCATAGGGGCACTTCTCCTTCCCCTCCTCGAAGCTGCTTGGCAAGGCGAAGGCCTCGGCGTCCTGGGGGACATGGGCAGCAGTCAGCAGTCCTGAGGACTGGCAGGGCTGCAGCCCAACTCAAGCTCGGGCCGCCGGGGCAGGCACACTCACGATGGCGGCGCAGAGGGGCTGGAAGGCGTGAGTCCCGCAGGCGTAGAGGTGGGTGGCGTTGAGCCGTTGCAGGAAGCGCACGTGGTTGAAGCACTCGGTCTGCAGGATGGAGAAGGAGAGAGAGGTGGGCGCCACGGCCACAGGCTCCCCGCTGGCCACGTCCTTCTCTTCTCTCCTTCCTTCCTGTCTCTTTCTCACCCCTCTTTTCTTTCTTTCTTCCTTTCTGTGTCTGCCTGTTTTTCTTCCCCTCCTTTTTTTCTTATCCTTTCCTTCTTCCTGTTTACTTTTCATAGCAGCAACTGAACCCAGGGGCTTCTCACTGAGTTACATTCCCAGCCCTTTTTACTCTGTTTTTGCAACTTTGAGACAGGGTCTTGCTAAGATGCCCGGCCTATGCTCGAACTTGGTATCCTCCTGCCTCTGCCCTCACAGTGCTAGGACTACCGGAGGGAGCCAACATGCCTGACTTAGTCTAACTTTGTAGTATGACTTTTGTGTTCACTTGCAGAACAAAACAGTTCTTCCCAAGATGCTCATGGACTTCTTGCTGCCTGAACAGTGTGCTGTCCTGTGGAGCTCATTCTTCTGGGCCATACAGTGGCACAGCCCTGACACCCCCCTGCCAGCTTCTTCTGTAGCCCCTGCTGTGCCCAGTTCAGCCACTTCCGGAGCTCCCACCAGCCTGAGGTGCTTCTCTCGTATTGAGCTCCTTCTGGGCAATGCCCCCAGTTCTGGAGCTCGCGCACCCTCCCTGGTGGACACCAGCAGGCCCAGCCTGCCGCCCCCATCCATGGACACACACATCCACTTCACCTCCTTGGGAAGCCAGTTCACTGCTCCTCCCTGACCTACATCTTCCCACCCAAACCTGCTCCTCCGGTCATTCCCACCTCACTCCTAGCAGCCTTCGCAGTTCCAGAAGCCAGGACTGGGCTCCTTTGGGCTTCCCACTCCTGCTGCCCACACCCAGTCCCACTGCGTGATGCATTCTTTGTCCTGAATGGCTGCAGAGTGTGGTCCCCTCCACCCACCCCACATCATCCTGTCATGTCTTCTTTGAACAAGTGCCAGGACCATCTGCCCACCCTCCCCAACCCCTCGCTGAAGGAGGAATACTTATAATTGCATAAAATTCAAACAGCATAAAGGGATACATTGCCAACAGCCTCCCAGGCCTGTGTCAGGGGGCCTGAAAAGGGACCTGCCACTGCTGCCATCCACGGCCCATTCCAGAGGTGCCCTCCTTCCAACACGTGTCAGGGCCCCTGAGATCCACTTCCCAAAGTCAGTCACTCAGAACAGAGCCTGCATGCCTGGGCCTGTGCCACCTTCTCTGCCCCTCACTGCCTGCTTCATTAGGGACCCTCCTCCTCCTCCTGCTGCCCAGGGTGCGAGACCTCACAGCCTCCTTATCTCCTGCTGTGCTCACTCACCGTGCAGCCCCTGGCTCTCAGCATGCTCAGGTCTGGTGCCTATGGCCAGATACACATTTCCTGCAGTGAGTATTCCCTAAGACATTTATTTATCTAGTTCAGTTTTTTGAGATAGTCTCACTAGATAGCCCAGGCTGACCTTGGACTCACAATGATTCTCCTGCCTCAATCTCTCAAACCCTGAGATTACAGGTGTGCGCTACCATACCTGGCTTAAAATGTTTACATTTAAAAATGGGAGTTGAGCTGGGCATGGTGGCTCATGCCTGTAATCCCAGCAGTCGGGAGGCTGAGGCAGGAGGATCGTTGTGAGTTTGAGACCAGCCTGGGCTACAAAGTGAGCTCAAGGCCAGCCTGAACTGCATAGCGAGACCCTGTCTCAAAAAAGAAAAAAAAAAAAAAAAAAAGGTAAAAATGGGAGCTGAGGGCCGGGGATTTAGCTCAGTGGCATAAGTGCTTGTCTTGCAAGTGCGAGGTCGTGAGTTCGATTTCAGGTACCAAAAAAAGGGGGTGGGGGTTGGAGCAAGGGATGTGGTGGTGCACTCTTATAATCCCAGCACAAAGGGCTGAGAGAGGAGGGTTGCCACAAATTCAAGGCCAGCCTGGACTGCACAGTAAAACCCCTTCTCAAAAAACAAAAATAAAACAAGAAAAGGATGGTGGTAGGAGGAATTCTGTGCTCAAATAAGTTTAGAAACAGCAGATAAATTGTCTTTATCGGGGGTATCAAGGAAGTTACTGTGAGATTGCACTTGAGGTGCTTCCCAAATGAACCTGACCATTAAATCCCTCTTTTGAAAATGACTGTTCGTCAGAACACACTTTGGGAGGTGTTCTGGAGAGCTTGTGGAGGTTCCAGCAGGGAGCACAGCTACCCGTACACCCTAGACCATGGAATGGCCCATGGTCCTTCTCTACCAGGTCGTGGTCCTCTGCCACCAGCGTGTGCGCAGCTCAGGACACATACAGAGCAGTGAGGGAAGAAGGTGACCCCACCCCACCAGTGCACACAGCCAAACCAACCCTGGCGCTCCCTGGGGTGACAGATGTGGCATCCAAAGGCCCTCGCAGCCCGAGAGGTGTTTTTTAAAGCCTGGCAAACAAAGTGCGCCTGGGAACCACTGGCCCAGCTTCGCCTGCAGGTGTGTTAGAGCTGTGGAACCCATGCCCTTCCCAGATGGCTCCTCAGTAGCATCTGCATTTGTGCCATGAATCCCGTGCATGCTCAGGTATCAAACTGTCACAAGGAAGAGCCAAACCCTCTAGGGCCCAGTGCCACCTCCCTCCCTCACTGACCCCACTCAACAGCAGCCTTTGACAGGCTCTCTGGAGGGGCTGCAGTGCCCCAACACCCCCGAGACACCGAGGCAGAAACTCTAGAACCAGCTCCAGATGGGTCTGCCCCACAGCCCGCCACAGGACCCCAGCACATATCCTCTCCCTTAGCCAGAAAGGACTGATACTGCGCTGACTCCTCCCCACGGAATGCCTGGTACTTGGGCTAGTCTTCCACCAAAACCTTATTTTTCTCATCTATAAAATGAAATGCTATGACTTCCTAAGTTTTCTTAGAACTAGGTAAAGAGAGTAGGAAAGTCAGCACTTAATGGGTTATTGTTACCATGACTATATTTGGGAGCCCTGAGGGGCGAGGAGTCAGGTTAATAACCTGCCAACAGCTGGATTAGAAGGCTGGCCCAGGGCCAGCACTTTGGCAGCACTCACCATGTTTGCTGTCGCTGTGTGACTGGCTAGCAGCCTCTACCACCCCAGCGTGGCCCTGTCAACCCTGACATCCCAAATTGAAAAGGGGGAAAAAAAATAAGGAACTTAGGACAGGGCAGGTCACATACCAGGTTGTTCTTCCCTTTTTGGTGACATTTGCTTCGCATCTCTGGGGAGGCCTCCCAGTGGATCTAGGGATAAAGGGAACACACTGACCCCAATATCCACTGCTCATAGGACCAGGCAATAGGAACGCAGGGAGCTGGGGCAGTGGCAGCAAGGGTGAATTTCCCAGGCGGCGCCAGAGGCTGGGAAGGACACTGCTGTCCAGGGCTGTGCAAGGTCCCAGAGAGCTGAATGGGGCTGCAGCCCTAGCTGGGGGCTGACCTCTTTGTGAGCTCCGTCTGCTATGTCTCGGGCGCTGAGAGAGAACAGGGCGCCTCGTGCTCCCACCAGCAGTCTTGCTGAGGCCTCCTCCAGGAGCAGTGTAGAGTAGTTTTGGGCTTGGGCCTGAAAGTACCGGGTCCCAGAGAGCTCTGGGGAGAGTGGAGGTAGTAAGCCCAGTTCCAGAACCACCTCCTGCCCCCAGCCCTGGCTGATGCCGGCCTTTGAGGGTTACGGGTCTAACCTTCGTAGGGGATGGTCATCCTAGGGGTGGCCTCTAGCTCTTGGGAGGGTCTCCGCAGGGAGGGAGACTGCCCGGGCACTGCGGCAGCGGCTGCAAAGAAGCCTAGGAGGAGGGGCCAGAGCCTCTCCCACATCTTCCTGGGGAGGTCCAGACCAGCAAGACCCCCAGCAGAAGCCAGGGCCAGAGGCACAGGGGGGTGGAAAAACAGTCACAGGGGTCAAAGTTCAGGAAACTCACGTGGAAGATCAGGGGTCATGAGGTCATGGGGGTCAAGCAGTTATGGGGCCAGGGAGGATCCTGGAATGGGGGGGACATGGAGCCACAGAGTCGTATGGCCATGGAATCACAGTTCAGGGGTCAGAGAGGGATCTGTCTTGTGCCTCTGCATCAAATGCAAACTCCACAGTGAATGGGAGCTGAAGAGTCATAGAGGGCTGTAGGTCCCCGATGGGGTCACCCTGGTCTGGACGGCAGGGCTAGTCCTGGCTCTCTGAGATCTGTTTTTTGAAAGAGGAAAAAAAGAGAAAGCACTTTGATCTGTGTGTGGGTGGAAGATGGATGGCGTTACCCAGATTTTAGGGGCATCCACAGAACTCCCACACCACGATGTACTCAGTCTGTGCATCTCTGCTCTGATGCAGGAGGCTGGGTAGAACTTGCCCTTCTTGCCTTCTGGTCAGATCAGGGTTCTCAGAGGCAATGCCTGCGCCTCCAACACCAGCTGTCCTGCTGCCTGCCCTCTGCAGGAAGGCCTAGGCAGAGGTATTTAATGGGCCTTTGTTAATTCTGTCCTGTTTTCCCTTTGTTTTTTCTTTTCCTTGGCCTGAGAGCTCCCTCTGGAATTTCTCTTTAATTAGACACTTCTCAGAGGCATTCTTCCCTGAGGGGGTGAACATTTCTGTACTGCCTATGCGAGCCAGTGCTGCAGTCTTCGGCTAGGGCTAGCGTCCACACATGCCCCTACCTGCCAGCATGCGTCCCCAGCAGGGGTGGGAGCCTGGGCAGGGCCTCTGGGCACCCCTCCCTGCACAGTAAAGTCTGGGCAGGAGGTGCGATGCGTGTGCAAGGCCAGAGGCTTGCTTGAGACCTAAGCAATGTGGGGGGAGGTGAACGCAGGGAGCCCCCGGCTCCTGACCACCTCCCCTAAGACACCTTGAGAATAATCTGCAATCTGAGCCTTTCACAAGCCACCGGCTGGGGATGAGGCGGGCTGGCTGACAGCCTCCCCCACGCTCTGTGGCAGGTGCCCCAAACTCTGAAGGGGCTTTTGAAGGCTTCCAGAGCTGGACCAGGAAGTGGAGGAGGCCAGACCCACTCCATCTCATCAGACACCCACAGGCAGGGATCCAGGGTGCCACTGGCCTCTCCTATTCCTTCCGGGTCAAATATTAACTACCTGGCCTTGAAAAGAGAGGCAGGATCAGGAGCCAGCCAGAGTGAAAACAGTAATCTGGAGGGTAAAGGTCAGCACCATCATAGGAGGGCAGAGTGGAACCCAAGAGCGAACCACAGCAAGGGCATCAGTACCCTGCTTGGGGGGCTGGGATAGTTGGAGGCTCCAGGCAGGCTGCCCGTCCCATCCCTGCTGTGGGGCACACCTGTTGGCCTCTGGAGCCTCCTATTTGCTTAGCAGAAGGGGGAGCCTTATGGCTACGAGGGACTGGTCCCTGAGATTGGGCAGGAGGAACACACCCCAGATAAGAAGAGCCACTCAGCATGCACAGCACACTCAAAGAGGCTTCACCTGAGGCTCACGAGCTGTGAACAGGTATGCACACAACACGTTGGTGAGGAGGGCTGTGAACACAGGAATCCACAGGGACATCAGTCACACGGCCAAAGGGAGGTCCTAAGCAGGCATGCTCACAGAGGACATGGCGACCAGGAGCATACCGTTCACATTCAGTGGGTCACAGCCCAGAGTGACAAGCAGGATTATAACATACACATGTGAGTTCCCTTGCAACAGCAGGACCAGTCTGCGTAGGGACATGCACCACACCACAGATACAGTGGCTCAGGCAAGCAGGGCTCGCAGAGGGATCAGGAACATGTTATGTTCTGCGCTCTCAAACATGCAAGTACATCCATGCAGAGACAAGCGCACCTCCTTATGGGGGTCCACTCCCTGCTCTGGGCTCGGCGACTGTCAGTGTCCACTGCGGTGAGGCACAGAACAGAACCTGCCTCCCAGTTCGAGGGCCAGGCGCCAGGTGTGCGCGTGCACGCGCATGTGGGCTGGAGGAGGCTTCTGACCTGGGATGAGGGCAGGTCAAGGCTACGCCGCAAGGGTGTGTGCGTGTGTGCGTGCGTGTGTGCGTGCGTGTGTGTGTGTGTGCGTGCGTGCGTGCGTGTGTGTGTGTGTGTGTGTGTGTGTGTGTGTGTGTGATGAACCCGGGAGAGGGGCCCGCGGCTCCAGCAGGGCAAAGCCGGAATGGAATCTAACTCAGCAACCTTCCGCCCCTACCTGCTGCAGGAGCAGACCAGAGGAGCTCCCAAGGTGCCCACTCAACCTGTTAGGAGGGCGGGCGGGGCAGAGCATGCCACCTCCCTCTGCGGCCAAAGGTCTGCAGTCCACACCCCACACTGCCCGAGCAGTACAGTTCTGGGTCCTCCCACAGCCTGCCCCCCGGACCTCTGCGACCGCCTGCTCTTCATTAGACCCGAGGGTGGAGAAAACTAGATCGCTCCAGTTAGATCCCGCGGGAGGGGACCTCGGCAGGATCCGTGGGTAGGCCCGCGACCTTCACCCCTACGCCCCCTGCCCGGCTCGGCTGGGGCCTGCCCGGCGGCGCGGCGGTCTCTGGGCTCGAGACCCCTCCCTGCGAGCCCGCCTCCTCCCGCAGCTCTCCGCGCACCGCTGCGCCGGGCTGACCTCAGTCTCTCCTGCTGCAGCCGAGGACGGGCTCTCCTTCGGTCCCGCCGCACGCCGGGGACGTGACCCAGATCCAGGGGCGCTCTGCCTGCCCCGCTCGGTCCCCGTCCGCGGTGGCCGCTCCGCGCCGCGCGCGCATCGAGGCCTGGCCCGCGCTCCCCGCGAGCCTTCAAGCGGGCCCGGGGGTCTTGGCGGTGAGGAAGGCCTGGCTCAGCCGGCGGTGGGGCGGACCGGAGAAGGCCCGCCAGCCCCGGCCCCGGCCCCCGCCCGGCACCCCGGCCCCGCCTGCCGCCCGCGCTCCCGGCCTCGCTCACCTCCGTACGGCGATCCGGGGCCACGGGGACGGCGACTGGAGGACTCACCGCCGCACACGCCCTCTGCGGGAGGAAGGGGCCGCGCCGGGGGCGGGGCCGGGGGCGGGGCGCGCGGGCCCCCACCCCTGCACCCGGAGGCCTCGGCGTGCGTGAGGGGCGGCGCCCCCTTCCAGTCCCGCGGCGCAGCCCCGAGCCTCTCCGCCCTGGCGCCTTTGCGGTCGCCCCCTCGTCCTGGGGGTTTCCCTCGGGGAGCCCTCGCTGGTCTCTATGCTGGAGTGCGCTTCTCGGCCTCGGTGTGGGGTGGAGTGGAGGTGGGTGGCGACGGCAGGTGGAGACCAGGCCCTGAGCTCGCAGGTGCCAGCTCAAGTCTTGCCGTCAGATGACTTCAGCAAGAGGGTCAGTCCTTCAGGGGATGAAGTGACAGCTTGACCCGAACGAGTGCTCACAGAAAATGTTCTGTTCTGGATAAATGAGCCTTTTGCATGGATCCATTCACCAAATCTGAGCTCTAACCCAGGTTCACCTCTCAGATTGGGTCATTCAGATACTTGCTTTCTTCTCAAGCTTCTCTCGAACATCATTCTTAATCCGAAATTTCCAGCGCATCTCAGGCGAATAATCTTGTCCTTCCCACCTCCAGTCACTTCCCCAGCAGCCATCTGGAAACTTTCTCAGATTGGTTCCCCAAATCCTCTCTCCAGGACGGTCTTCCCTGAAGACGCACGCCCTGACTCCTTCCTACCAGCCCAGCAGAATGAGCACTGCCGCAAGACTGCCCCCTCCTCGCCCAAATTCGGCTATGTTGGTGTTGGCCCAAAAGAATCAAAGCATGGACCATGCAACTGATGCTTGCATGTGCCCGGGCATCTGAACAGGATTCCAGAGACATATTTTGCTCAAGGGACCCTTTCTTGTTCCGTATTCTTCAAAGCTCACACTTTGGCACTTCACCCTACATACAATCTTGCACTTTGGACCGCTTCATGTGACTCAAAACACACCTCCCAGCACTCTGCAGACAGGACGAGGTGGGCTGGGAGAAGCACGAAAAAGTGCACACAAGTATTAAGAGTGTCCAGCTTCATTCTTTTTATTGCACCCTTAGCCTGTCCTGAAGAATTTACAGCCCTGTTTTATACATGAGAAACAGGTTAAGTAACTTGCCTTAACATTTGTTTTTCTATTTACAGAGGACAATCAAATCTGGGAAAGTCAATGAAGGGAGAAGCAGGTTAAACTCAAGAGGAAATATCACTAGCAAGGGCAGAAATGTACAAATTTGTGCATAAACATGTTTGAGGAGAGCAGGAAGAGGCCAGTGAGTGGGACTCAGTGAGACAGGAAGGTCCCCGGAAGCACAAGGGAAAACTCAGGTAGAAGCTTGAAGTCCTGAAAGAGCTGTTTGGTGAGGAAGTCAGTAGAGACATAAGTAAGGGACATAATTCTGCAGTCTGTGTGGGCAGGTGGGTGGGAAGTGACACTAGGATGGGGCAGCAAGAGAGCTGCCCAGCTGCATCTTGGAGCAGAATGTGCAGGCTGCAGGGCGAATAGGGCAAGGGGGCGACTCCCAAGGTCTCAGTGCCAGTACCCACTTGGATACCCAGGAGGCAGCAAGCAGGCCAGCGTGACAGGTTCTGTGTCTCTCAGCTTTGCTCTGAGGTAAAACTTCCTGTCTCGGAGGTACTCTGGTGGCAGACACAGAACCTCGCACATTTTTAAATGAGGAAAATAGTAATTTCAATGCACATTTTTAAATGAGGAAAATAGTAATTTCAATTCAGCCAGTATGGCTCTTGCTAAACTGTCACAGGGCAGTTACTTCAGACTACAATTTCTGCTGTCCACCGCCTTCCATCTCTGAATCTAATCAATTATCAGAAAGCAATTTGTGGAACTTTCTATAGGAAGCAGATGTATTTCAAGTTTCATTAGCATGATTACAGGACATGGTTACACTCACTGTGTGGAGTTGATACCTGTGCACCCTTTCCTTTCCTCGCCCCAGATCCATCCATTTCTTGGTTTCTTTTCTACTCGCAAAGATGTATCTCCATTTCCAGTCTCTGCTACAAAGTGAGCCCAAGACCAGCCCAGGGCCAGTCAAACCTCATAGCCAGACCTTATCTCAAGAAGACAAAAAAAAAAAAAAAATCCCGCTTGTAAATGCCTGGATACTTCACAAACATGAGTGGGGGTTGTATATTTTGAGACAGGAATTTGCTTTGCATTGCAGGCTAGCCTTGAACTCTATGTAGCCCAGGTTGGTCTCGAACTCAGTGATCCTCCTGCTTCAGTCTCCTGAGTGCTCAGATTAAAGGTTCCCAAGCTACAAGTTTTGTTTTCTGCTAGGTTATTTTCCCCAGCTGTGTAGTGAGACAGTGCCTGGGGGAAATGCTGGCTGTCCTCAGGAAGCTCCACCTCAGGGTGGGCTGGTTCCATTCTGCACACAGTAGTTGCTGTGCAGAGAACAGGTGTGAGCTCCTGCCCCCTCATGAGGGCCCTCAGGGCTCCTCAGGCGCAGTTCCTGTTGGTCTGCCTCCCTTCTAGCTGGAGTCACACACAGAGCAGGGACTCTGACTTGTCTAACAGTGAGGTAGTCTCACTGTTGCACCGTGCCTGAGAAACCTGTCTCCTCTGGTTCTTTCAGTCAGCCCAGGCCTTGGCCTGCCCTCTCCCCATTCTGGGTCAGTAAGGAAATGTCAGTACACAATTACATGATATAAAACCACCACCCAGTTTCCTCCGGTTTAGCACAATTCCTTTTTTTTAAAAGTCAAAAACTTTTTCCTCTGGTGAGGATTGAACCGAGGGCCTTCACACTAAGTTTCGTCCTTTCTTTTTGAGGTAGGGTTTTGAGCAGGGCTGACTGGAGACCTTGTGTGCCAACACGCCTGACTCGGAGCTGCACTGCTTGAGGAAGCTGGGTCAGCTGCCAACACACCCAAGGTGCCCACTGGACCCATTCCAACTGACCTCTCTCAAGGGCCTCAAGAGCTCTGAGCACAGCACCCTGACCACTAGGCCTGGAGGAGCCTTTCTGATGTGTGAATTCAGTCCTCACTTTTTCCTTCTATCAGATGAAGGAAGCAGCAACCTGCCCAAGGTGAAAGGGTGAGTGTGTGAACCCGGGTTCTAGGGCTGAGCCTCGGGACAAAGTCAAGGCCTTTCTTTCCCTTGAACTGCATAATGCTATTATCCCTCTGTACCACCGGCAGGCAACATCTTGTGGGCCTAGCTCCCAGCCAGACTCCATGCCCTTCCACCCCACTACCCCAAGAGCCTCCTAGGAAGTTTTCTCCAACCCAGACTGCCCCGAGGGAGGGAAAGTGTGAGGCTCTGGACCTGGAGCTCCACGCCTTCGGGGTGTGCCTAAGAGCAGCGCCCAGAGGAGCTAGTTCCCCACCGCCCCTCCACAGCCTTCCAGCCACCCCAGTGGGTGTTGCTGAGCGCTGCACATGACCTCTTCATGGCTGTGGGCTCCAGAGCTCAGATCCAGGTCACCACTTTCTTTCTAGGGCTCTTTGCCCAATAACCTCCCAAGTACTTTAACCTGGATACCAGCAGGAAAGGGCCTCCCAATCCTTACTGGATCCTGAAAAGTGCACCTAGCATGTAGCTACGCAGCAGTTGTTGAATGAACACAGACGGCCAATGAGGTGACAAGGAGGACAGAACTTCTGTGACATATATAGTGAATTATTAACTTGTTATATAAAAGGAAGCTGTGTGCAGCTCCACATTTAAACAAGACATCAAGATAAGAAAAAGTGGAGAATCCAGAGGCAAAGGGAGGAAGCAATCAGTTTAAACAGGGAACAGGGCAGAGGAAGACAGGGTATTCAAGATATGTCACCCCCACTCCCGAACAAATGTTACCAAACATATTCAAACTGAGAAAAAGCAGTTTTAATAACATACACATACATTCATTGGACTTTTAACAAGATGTAGTATAAAAATCTTTAAAAAAGGAAAAGGAAAGAGAAGTCTGCATTTACTACTACCTAGGAGCAGATGGGAAGGCCCGGAGAAACAAACACACCGACAATGAGCGAGGCCCATCATGCGGCCGGCCAGCACGAGGTAACCAGCAAGATGCAAGACTCGAGAGCTGCTCTCCACGCCTGGGCACCTGTGCCTCTCTCACTGCCCCAGAGGCAAACCAGGGTGGCTGTTTCAAACCGATTCTCCGACTTAGCTGCAGGTCAGTAGTCATTTCTTACAACTTTTTGGTTTTTGGAGACGAGTCTCGCTGCACAGTCCAGGTTGGCTCTGAACTCACTGTGTAGTCCAGGTTGGCCTAGATCTTCCTGCCTTGGCCTCCTAGATGCTGGAATCACAGATGTGTGCCACCATGCCCGGTGTTTCATAAAATCCTAATTTTTTAAATTTAAAGGTTATTCTTGGTTTAAAGACTCCACACATTACTGGCCTGTCCCCACCAACTGCTTGTTTCGATAAATATAAATATACAAATGGTCTAACTGAGCCTGGATGATAACACTTCACTTGTCTGTCTTTTACATCTGGGGAGATTTTTGTGAAGTCCAAGCAAGCTACTACTTGTGTTTCAAAACAAAAACAAAATGCCAATCTTCTAACGGGTGACAAAGGTACCATAAGGGAACAGAGAAAAAAAATATACAGATACTGTTACTTTAGTGCGACATGGGTACATTTTGTGTATGGAGAGTTTCTTCACTTAATATAACAGAATTTATTTTCAGAGAATAAGGAAAGGTAAGAAAAGGCAAACAGTCACACACAAAAACATAAACACAAGTACCTTAATTTTCTGCTTGTAGAAAGGGTAGCAAGGCCCTGCCCACTTCCAGGTGACTGGGCAGTGATGCTGTCCAGCCTTGCAGCGGCCTGGCCCCTGCAGCAAACGCCTCTCCCTCCCCACCATCCCACCCACTGGCGACAGCAGCAGGTGGGAGACCTCCTGCCTGGGGACCCGAGAGGGAGAGGGAGAAAAACCATGGGCTACTTGTGCTACAAGAGAAAAGTCACGAAATGTCCATAGAATCCAAATGGAAATACTGAGTGGACCTGGACCCGAGACAGAGGCTCTTCCAGAGTCACAAATACAAGGCCCGACACAGGTGTCTGGCCACTTACTTTTAAGGGACAGATGAAGTACTTTTCTTTAATGGAGAAAGACAATTAAAAATAGAGATTTTCCTTACTGGAATTGCTAAATAAAAATATATCAAAGTGGTTTTAAATTTGATGGGCAGTTATCTGTTGAAACTGCAATATAAAAGGGTCACTTAAAAACCCTGAATAACCCACTTGCCCTGCCCCATCAATGTACACAATTAGAAAATATTTACACACTATAATTACAAGCAATATAAGCAGTATTTTATACTTTGAAATTTTGTACACTTTACACAAAGCAAAATGAGAAAAATATGAACACTTATAAAATTACACACAAATAATGTATCCACAAATTATTAAATTACAGAGTGAAAACCCCACTGTTGGGCAGATAGACATGAGTTTTAAGCTTCTATCAAATATAACTCTTTGTTGTTTTTTTTTTGGTGTGGTACTGGGGATTGAACCTAGGGCCTCTGCACTGAGGTACTTCCCCAGCCCCCTTTTTACTTTTTATTTTGAAGCAGGCTCTCACTAAGTTGCCCAGGCTGGGCTCAAACCTGTGATCCTCTTAACTCAGCCTCCGAGTACCGGGATTACAGGTGTGCACCACTACACCTGGCTGTATCTATCTCTTTAACCTTAAGTGGCAGTTTTTAAAGTGGCATTTTACAACAATACCCTTGAGAGGTAGTATCAAGATAATATTCTTATCAGTAAACTCAACACAGAATAAATTTTCGTTGGTTTGCCTCTTTGAGACTCATTCAGCCTGGCTTTTTGGATACTGGATTTATTTAGTTTTGCCTATAAAAACTACTGCCCAATGCTTGACATGAGCTCAAAAGTTAACTGATGTCATAATAAATGATAAAATTTATTACATTTTTCTACTCCTACACCTCAAAGTAGAGGTAGAAAGTTCTCAAAAGTTTATTTTGTCCCCTCTCAACCCATGAATGTCACCCCCATCCCTGTCATTTTCCTTCTTGCCAACTGGAGACATTACAATGCTCAGAAAAAGAGCCAGTCACCTGACCCAACATTGAAAGAATAACAGAAAAGCTGGAGTTCTCTTTCAGGAAACAAACCCTCCTAAAAGGAATACTTAGCCACCAAAAGAATTCTTCAGGTGGTTAGTAAGGGTCTGTCACAACCAAAGGTTTCAAGGGCCGTTGGGCTGAAACCAGCATGTGTTCTACTGAGCCTTCACCATCTCAAAAGGATGGCTTTCCAGTGTTTTAAGAATTCAGAGCAGCTCTAGTTTCAAGTGCATAACTTCAAAGTACCGGAACACAAGGGTGTGCATGTGTGCATGTCAATGCCCCCTCAGTGTCCCAAGAAGAGACACAATCCAGGCCTCTACCAAAGTTACAAACAACATGGAAACGAGATGCTTGGAAATGTTTCCACATCTTTAAGCTTTTATAAGAGACTTCTGTAATACTGTTATTAAGGGCCAGAATTCTAAGATTTTAACCAGTATTTAAAAAAAAAATACAAGCATTTAAAAGAAATCCAAAACAAACTACATATGAATATTCTGGCATTTTAAAAACAGAACCACTATTTTATAGCTCACTCTTTTCCACTTAGGGACAACTTGAAAAGGCACCAAACTTGTTTCCTAATTGTTTATTTATGGTTTGAGGCAGGTCTGCTGCACAGTCGAGGCTGGCCTTAAACTCACTATGTAGCCCATGCCAGCCTCAAACTTGTGGCAATCCTCCTGCCTCAGCTTTCTGAGTGCTGGGATTACAGGTGTGCACCACCACGCCTGGCATTTAAGTGTATTTTATTCATTTATCTTTTTGGTGCTGGTAATCAAACTCATGACCTTACACTTGCCAGGAAGGCGCTATGCCACTGAGCTATATCTGTGGCCCAAATGTATTTTAAAAACCTAATAGATTTATAACCTTAAATAGTGAAGGAAACTGTAGGCCCTGTGGTTTATAGGAGTTACAGAAGAGATCTATACTTTTATTAGTAAACTGTGATAAGCTTTCCCTTTGCACCCTAAAACAACCAAGAAAAATGAAACCCAACGGAAACTAAGTCTTGGTTTCTAATGTCCAACTCAAGCTGGTCCCAACTTTTTTTCTATACTTCCTATGATTTTCCAGGTGCCACAAAAGCTACCTAAAAAAGATAACTGGCTTACAGTGTAACAGTGAGAGTACAGCAGCCCACACATGTGACTGTTAGCTGCCCCTCCTTCTGCCCCTCCTCCTTTTATAGGCTCTGCTCTTGTCAAAGGTCAGTTGTCATAACAGTTAAGCCATTTCTTCACTACCAGCCTCATATTTTGTTTTCAAGCAGCACATCTGTTGCGCAATTTCTTAACAACCACTGGATTCTGTAATACTTCCTACTCATCTTGGAAAGGTTGTTAGTGAATTTCTCTGTTTGTATTTTTGCTGCTGCGATTTTTGTTAAGAATCTGGTACCCAGAAGTCATGGAGTTGCCCCTGGAAAAATGGAGAGAAAAATAAAGGTAAATTTAATCAGATTATAAATTAGTCATTATACAACTACTAATCACCAGACAATGGGGCATTGATAATGAAAGCAAAACTTTTTTTTGGGTATTAGGGATTGAGCCCAGGGGACATTCTACCAGTAAACTATATTCCTATCATTTAACAAGTGATGTTTTGAGACAGGGTCTCCCTATGGAGTTCAGGATCACAATTTACTATGTAACCCAGACTGGCCTCAAACTTAATAACAAACAATCCCCCTCCTGCCTCAACTTCCCAAGTACTGGAATTATAGGTATGTACCACCACACCTGGCCCCAGCCCTTGTTATTTTGAGACAGGGCTGCGCAGGCTGGCCTTGAACTTGTGATTCTCCTTCCTTACGCTCCCAAGTGTTGCGATTACAGGTATGCACCTCCATATTTCACTGAAGTTGTTTTTCCCCTCCAGTCCTGTAGTTAAACTCAGGACCTTTCCACAATGCCACACCCCAAGTTCTTTTTAAAATTTTTGACAGCATCTTGCTCAGTCACTCAGTTGTCTGGCCTGGCTCAAATTTACAATCCTCTTGGCCTAGACTCCCACAAAGTTGGAATTACCAGGATGAACCACAATGCCAAGCTTTAATCTTTATAAATTTCTCTGAAGACTTCTGATCATCAGATTCAAATTTCACTTTTGTGGTCTAACAGTATATAAAAGCATAATATACATACAGGATGTTTTTCTTATCCTCACACTCACACAGTGGCACATTTAAAAGATTAACATGTTAAGCTGACTAATATAGTTTTACTATTGAATTCTTTTCCGTTTTAATGCTACATCAGTGCAGATGGTCAGCCCGAAAAAGGTCTGTTGATGTTAGAAACTGAAACAATAACAAAGAGAAAATTTAAGACTTCAGAAAACTCCTCGGAAAGGGCACGTGTGTCTCATGAAGGACGGCAATAGCGAAACAGTAAAAATGTCATCCATGAGCGAGACAATTTCCCAAGCTCATACTTGGTGTAACTGTTATTTTATTTATTTATTTGGTACCGGGGATCGAACTCACGATCTCGTCCTTGCCAAGCAGGCACTTGCACCATTGAGCTAAACCCCTGGGCCCTGTTATTTTGATACAAAACACAAGCAATTTCTTGGCCCTGGCTACTCAGAAGTTTAACTCTCTACCAACAGCGCTGGCATCAATCTGAGAACTTGTTTGAAACTAGAGTATGTTAGTTCCCAACCCAGACATAATGAACTAGAATACACCTTTCAGCAAGTTCCTGGCTGGTTCCTATGTACATTAAAATTTGAGAAGAACGAATTTAGACAATACTATATCAGTCACCTTGTAAACAAATAGGATGGCAAACTTATGAAGTATGTGTTAGAAGAAAAAATGTCCTCTTAGTCAAAGGTTCTCATTAAATTTGATGTCAACAGCGTAAGTGAGAAAAAAAATTAAAATTAAGAATATTGTGCTAAAAATCATACTATGAAATGCCAGGCATGGTGGTGCACGGCTGTAATCCTAGCACTTGCTAGGCTGAGGCAGGAGGATCATTTCAAGTTTGAGACCAGTGTGGACCACATAGTGGGTTCAAGACCAGCCTAATGACATGTGAGATCCTGTCTCAAAAAAAAAAAAAAGCCAGAGACAATGAAAAGTCAACATACAAGAGAAAATATTTATAAATTATATACATAAAGGACTTACATACAGATTACATGGAGAATTCTTAGTGTTGAATGATAAAAAGAACCTAATTAAAAATGAGCAAAGGACCTACACAGACATTTCTCCAAAGAAGCCATAACGATAGTCAATAAGTAATCTTTTGGACAGCCACTATTGGTTCTTGGCAGAATACAAAGTGAAATTAAGGGCTAGGGATATAGCTCAGCAGTGCAGTGATTGCCTGGCAAGTATGAGGGTCCTGAGTTTGATTCTGAGTACCCCCACAAATAATACAAAAAACAAAGTAAATTAGAGGCTGGAAATATGGTTCAGTGGTAGTGACTGACTTGCGTGTTTTGATCTCCAAATGCCACCAAAAGAGAGAGAGAGAGAGAGCGAGTGAGAGTGACTGCCTTAAAGGAGTGAGGAGAGAAGGCAGGCAGTGGGGAATGAAGGATGACTGCTAGTAGGTACAGGATTTCTTTTAAGGATGACAGAAACATTCTAAAGTTAGATTGGTGATGGTATTCACTAGTCTATGGATATATATGAAAAAGCATCATGTATGTTAACTGAGTGAAATGTATCCTACATGGATGAAATTTTAATAGACCTGTTAAGAAAATGTTTCTCATGAAATAACCTCCATTTGGTACAATGTGAAATTTTAAAATGGGCCACACCACATCTTTTTGTGTCTGTCTGAGACAAGGTCTCACTGTGGAATATATTCTTGGCTGGCCTTGACTTCATGATATAGGCCAGGCTGGCCTTGAATTTGTGACAATCCTGCCTCAACCTCCCAAGTGCAGGGAATATAGGTATGTGCCACTGAGCCCAGCTTGACTATACAACTTCTAAAAGTAATTAATAAATATAAAGCAAATAAAAAATATAGAGAAACCATATATTATATTGGGGTTTTCAGTTTATCTTCACATTTAGGCCAAGTACTCTATTATTCTCTGTTCCCAATAGTATGAGGAATATAATTTATTTAGTAAAAGTGTTACAAATAAATAAAACTGTTTAACAAAAAAATGACACCTGAGTAGGCCGACAGTTCTGGATTATTTCCTGCCATTTTCCATGTATCCTGGCAACCAGGTCTTTCACCTTAAAATCAAAAAGAAAAAGAATCAGATCAAAAAACTCTCAGCTATGATCAATTTAGCACGTAACATAAAAATCTCAGTTATCAATGGGTCATATCCATTAAGATTAAGGTGATCCCATGGCACCTTTTTTTTTTTTTTGGTACCAAGGATCAAACTCACAGCCTTGTGCCTGCCAGGCAGGCACTGTGCACTGAGCTAAATCCCCAGTCCTGAATGGCATTTTTCTCTCTCTCTTTTTGGTACCAGGGATTGAACTCACCTCACTTCTGCCAGGAGGCGCTATGCCACTGAGCTACATCCCCAGCCCCAAAGGGCCATATCCAGCAACTCAGTTTGGTTTACGTCAACAACGGAAACAGGCTGCTCACCTCGTGGAGGGACTTTAAAATTGCAGTAATAAAACTACCCCTCTAATCTAAAATACTAACAGTGTGGAACCACTTTCCTACTATATCAGTTATTAAAGGTCACTTCCAAAACACATAATTCCTGCTTCTGAAGCTTACATTTTTGATTGGCTGGCTTTTGAATACCAAGGTAGAGAAGCCACAGGGTGGGCTGTGCTAGAGGGTCCAATGGTTTGGCTGTTCCCTGCTCTGTCAATTTTTATTTTTTGTACTGAGGATCAAACTCACAACTTTGTGCTGCTGCTAAGCTAAATCCCTGGCCCTGTACTCTATCAATTTAAAAGACTCAAGACCACAAAAAAAAATGTGTCATTTACTCCTTTCCACATTATCAGAAGACTCAAAATTCAGTTAGTCCTCTCCATATTTTTTTGTGAAGTATTATGAAGCCCTTTTAATTTAATTGAAGTTTTTTGTCTTTTTGAGAAAAGGTTTCATTTTGCAGTTCAGCCTGGCCTCAAATTTGCAGCAATCCTCCTGCCTCTGAGTGCTGGGATTAAAGTGTGTGCTACTACACCTGGCAGTCCCTTTACAGACAGGTCTTGTTATGTTGGCCAAACTAGTCTTGAATTTGCTATTGGGCCAGATTGTTCTGTGATCTTCCTACCTCAGCCTTCCAAGTGCTGGGATATGGCACCATTCCTGGCATGAATTTCTTCTAAATACTTGATTTATTCTAATGTGAGGTTCAGTCAAGTCTCTGTGTAAAACTTACCACTCTTAACACAAGGCTGAGTGTGGTGATGCATACCTGTAATCCTAGCACTTAGTAGGCTGAGGCAGGAAAACTGCCAGGCCAGGTTGTGGCTACATAGTGAGACCAAGTCTGAACCACATAGCAAGACCCCTCATAAAACAGAACAAAACAAAACAGTTTCCATACTATATTCAAAAAGGCATTGTTTAAATTACCAATCTTAGCAGCTAATCAATGTAAGATATAAAATCACAAAGCTGAGACCCAACATTTAATAATTATTCAAAGTAAGGCACATTATAAAAGCTAAAAGATTGAGATTTTTTAAAAAAATCTGTTGTTTAATTTTGTTTCAGGAAAACTCAAATCATTCTATTAATACTTAAATTATCTTCCCAGCATATACTCATACATTTGGTTTTTTGACCATCTTTACATAAACAAAGCTTTGAAGAAGAAAAAAAAATATAGGAAGGTTATTGAGAACCATTTCTATCCTAGAGCTCAGACAGGGTGATGCAGTATATGGAGATTTCCTGAAGAGTCCATCCTTAACACATTCTTCAACGGAATAGTCAAAGAATGACAGCTAATTTCTTTCTTCTTTTTTTGTTGTTTTTGTTTGTGAGTGTTTCATTATGTAGTTTGGGCTGACCTTGAACTCACTATGTACCTCAGGCTGGCCTCAAATGCGTGGCAATCCTCCTACTTCAGCCTCCCAATTCAGCCTGAATTACAGGTGTGTGCCACCATGCTGAGCTATTTTTTCTTTATAAGTAAAACGAGTTTTGAACCATCATAAAATTTCATAGTGCTTCAATTCTTTAAGCTAACTTAAGCATAGGAGTTTAACCTGTACAATGGGGAAAAAAACTAAGAAATCCTGAACAGTAACTAAAAGGAATTTTTCTTCTTGGGTATTAAGAGTTTCACAACAATTTTTCCTTTCACTTTTAATCTTGCTAGACAAGTAACAGTACTTAGCAGAAACATAGTCTGCTCTGAAAGAAAAAAGTCCTCTCTTTAATTGTGTGTATGTCTGTGTGTTAGGTATAAAACCCAGGATGTGGCAAGCTCTCTAACACCAAGCTGAATCCCAACCCCTTGTACACACCTTCCCTTTAAAAGATGGCTTCCATGATTCTTTTCCTTTAGTATTGATACAACCAGAATTGAACAAAGAAAATGTTAAAAACATGCTTACTTTAGTTCTGTAGAAAAGTCTTGCATCTTCCCTAATGTCGCACTTCACATGCTTTTCCAGAGCCCCACAGAGCAGCACAAAGTGTTTCTGTACACAACAAAATAAATGCAAGGGACAAAACAATCCTGAAACATTACAGATTAGCAAAGAGATTGCACAGTAGAAACTAAGTCATTTAAAAATCTATCATCTCCCAGTTGGCAATTTCTGATAACAGCAGTCCTATGAGAGAAAAGTCATTTATTTATATACTACCTTAGTAGTAGAGTACTTACAATATACAAGGTTCTGATTCAGTCTCCACCGCTGGAAAACAAATGAATCAAACCCACAAAAATGATACTTTGCTATGCTTTAAGTTACACTAATGCAGATAAACCTCAGAGATCAAACTGGGTTATGTTGTACTGATAATCTGAAGAGTCTTTCCTTTAACATGCTCTTAAATTAAACATTCAAATAGAAACTAATCAACTTTTATACTTATTTACTGAGCTATGTCCTCATGCCTTGCAGTCCTCCTGCCTCAGCCTCCTAGTGCTAGAATACAGATGTGTACAATCATGCCCAGTGTTTTATTTTTTTAAATGAGAGGGGCACGGAGTCCTGAGGAGTACAGCTGTAAGCTTTCCTCTACTCTAAGGAGTGGATTAGGAAGCTGCAGCAGCCGTAGTTCAAATATGAGCAGGTGGGGGGTGTCTCTCTGTTTTCTGTTGGATTTTGCTGCGTGCCTAAACGTGTCCTAGAAAGACACAACAACAAAAACAAAATGAGACCTTATTGGCCCGCCCTCTTGGTAAGCGTCCCTGGCGCAGGCCAGGAGGAGAACCGGTGCTCCCGAGATCCGGCCATGGTGGAACTTAGGCAGCTTATCTGCCCGCCTTCTTGGCAAGTACCCCTGGCGCGGGCCAGGAGAACCAGCGGCTATGAGCCTACAGGTGCGTGGGCTGAGAATCGAGGACCTCTCCCCCCGCCCCCTGCCCCGTAGCAACTGGGGATAGATGTCTCAGCATCTCTTGGGAGGATGACCATATGCAATGTAGCGAATAAGGGGGATTTCCTTCTGTCTTCTCTTTGAAGGCAAAGGTTATTTTCATTGTTTTGTTATGTTATGTTTGTTTTGCTCTATTCAATACTCTCTTTCAATTGGTTTTATAATGTGCTTTTGGTTTGATTTTGCTATACCTAACTGACTGGACAACTACTGTGAAGATAACAAGATATACTATGGTACCTATTGCTATTATCCTGGTAACCTGCTGTGAGGTTCTGTACCAATTTCACCCCATTGTCTTGATTGGCTTTGTTCTATCTTGTTCTGTTGTATTTTTACTACTTTCAAAATAAAATTAAAAAACAAAAAGCAAACAAACAAAAAAACAAATTTGAGCAGCTGATTGGAAACAAGCTGTTCTGGGCTGAGCAACCTCCTGACCACCAAGTAGGAATGTGGTTGTCCCACGGAGCACAGGCCCAAGCTTTCGAGGCCACTAAGGTGGGCATCTCTTGTCAATTCTCCCTGCAGGGATGTGATACAGACCAGCTCTGCCATCTCCCCCTAAGTCGTCAGTCACCCTGTAGTTTTAGAGGGGGCTGCCCTGTGTATCAGGCTCCTGGAACCGAACACGGTAATTTCTACACAAATGAAAGGCTTTCGGTCAGCGTTATTAGACACACACAAGCAGTGGCAGTGGGGCATATGGGACATCTGGGTTCTATAAAGTATGACTACTAACCTGTGTTTCTGTCTCTGTAGCCTAATAGGAAGATATCAGGGATGATTTCCTGGGTCTCAGATAATGCAAAGTATTTTGTATAAAAGCTGCAATAAAACTGCAGGCTATGATTTCAAGTCTCTGCTTCTGTGTAGATACTTGACAGGAGCTTATCATAAAATAGCAGTTAGTCTACCTTCTGTCAAGTTATTGCTTAAATCTATATGGAGGTATAAGACTTTCTAGTTAAATTCTTAAACAGCACTTTTAGCTAAGCAGGATAGTATATGCCTATAACCCCAGAACTCTGGGGGGCTGAGGCAGGAGGATTCAGAGTTCAAACCTAGCTTGAGAAACGTAACAAGACCCTGTTTCAAAAGGGTTAGGAATGTAGCTCAGTATGAAAGCTGTGGGTTCAATCTTGAGAACCACAAAAGCAACAACAAGAAAACCAAGCAAACAGCATTTTCTGTTGGGATTTATCTACTATAAGAGGACATTTAAGTGAAATATGCATCAGAACTTAAAAAAAAATAAAAAATAGACACTTTATGATTTTTAACGTATTGTTTTGAGATGTGGCCTTATTATATATGTGCCACGGAACCCAGATTAAGCTACTCTTAATAGAGGGTCAGTCCCTTTGAAAAATTAAATGTCTTAAGTTTTAAAGCATCCAAAACAGTTTCTTATATAGTTGGTGAACTTAAAGGGACACTTTGTGGGAGGGAAATGAGATAATAGCTATTTTTATGTAATTAAAATCTGAAATATTTATAACTTTTGATCTAAGAATTCTAGAAATTTATTGTGCAGACTGCCTGCACGAGAAGATATAAATGAACAAACACATTACGTTATTGTATTAAATCACAAAAAATGTTCACTAGTAAGGGGTCTGAAATGCTATATGTATTACAAGTTGTTAAAAATACTATAGTTATTAGAATATCTTAAGATAAAGGCCAAGGATATAGCTCAATGCATAAACACTTGCCTGGCAAGCACAAGGTCCTGAGTTCAATTCCTGCTACCAAAAATAAAATGAAACAAAACAAAACAAAAAACCCTTATGATAAAAAGACAAATTGCAAATAATGTGAATAGTATGATCCCATTTAAAAAAAATAAATGTTAGTATATGCATACACTAGGGAAAAATTTATAGAAAGGCACTGGATTGTAGTTTATCATCATTTACTTTATATAATTTTATAATAATCACTGATTGGCTTTTGAATCAGAAAAAAGAGAATGTAAAGGCCATATGAGAATATTATAAATAAATGATGCTCATGTTCTAATTAGGAAAGTACAGTTCTATGTATAATACCACTTAGCCTGACTGCAGTTTAACTTAGAAGGCAAATGTTATTTCTAAAGAAAAAAAAAAAAAGGCTGAGTGAGAGAAAAGGTGAGAAGAAACAGCTAATTGCTGGCTCACTTGGTATCTAGGAATTGTGGTATCTTATGAATATAGTGTACTGTTGCCAAGTTAAGATGGGTATGCTGTACTCCAACAAACAGAACATTTAATAATAAATAATTCTTGACAATACAATATGTTTGCAGGTTACTGTTACTCCCCCTTGCCAGTTAATTTCTATTGTTTTCTCCTAACTAAAGCATGTACATTCATTCCATCAAGAGCAACACCTGTTTAAAATAACACTACATATTACTTACCCGCTGTCCAGAAGAAAAAGAATGAGAACAACTAACTTCACCAACTAGATGAAGAAGAATGTATGTCAGGTAATATGCCTGTTAGAGAAATGAATAAAATTAATATCCAGGAGAATTAGTTGGAACAGATGTAACTTCAATTTACTCATCAGGAAAGTACTACAGGAAAGATAAAGGATTTAATTTAACCCAGCTAATAAGCAAAGAAAAGTGAGGCATTTAAACCAGGCTTTCTGATTTTTCATCAAGAGGGTTCATTTTATCACATCATGACCACCCTAGTACAGGGCTACAAAAAATAGTCCCAGAAACCATCCTTTAAACCAAATTCCCAACTCTCACATTTAATGAATTATTTTACAATAGTAATAAAGATACCTGCTTTTCAAGTTCCAAGTGAAGGCTGTCATCAATAGTGCCATCTGGTTGTTCAGCCCTTTTCTTTAAGACCATTTTCTTTAACAAATCAGAAGGTTTCATTTGCACGAGATAGTGATGGAGGACTGATATCTACCAAAAGACAGAGGAAGCTCTGAGCAACACTCAGCAACAGAACCGGTCTTCCTCAGGCTACTTCCCACCCCTGTGTGCACTGTTCATTGTCTTCTCTAAATAGGCCCCTGTAGCGTTCTTTAGTGTCCAGTGATAGCCATTTCTCCTTGACAGTCTTCAATTGCTTAAAAAGGGGGTTTGGATTAAAGATTTAGTGCTTGAACCTTGGGATATAAGCAGTTAAGATACCAAATGATATTGTAATACAGTCCATAAGGAATGGTTTCTCTGTGAAATTACTTGAAAGTTGCAAAGCTGAATTTTTCCAAGAATAGAAGTCACTGAATTCTGAAAAACAGCACTTAACAAGAAGCTATGTGAACAAAACACCCCAAACCAAAAAACACATCTAGGGTGAGTAATCTGAGGGCTAATTATTCATGTAGTTCTATTTTACATGGGTGCAAACAGAACAATACTAAATAGAAGTTAAAAGGCACGTGGTACAAATCCTATCCTGGGTCCCTCTTGGAGGTAGCAAGTATCACAGAAAGGAGTGGGAGCTACTTGTTAATCCTGGTTGCTCAGAAAGGAGTGGGAGCTACTTGTTAACTCTGGTTGCTCAGAAGTGGTACTTACATCTGGAATCAAATCTGCTTCAACCTAACTAAGGTTCTGGACCCAGCTGTCCCCATCACTCTGGCCCCCATGGCATCTTGCGCCCGCCCCTACTGCTCCTCTCTCCACACTAACCTATGACGGTTGGTTTACTGTTCCAACCACTATCTTCTGTCTTCTGTGAGACTCTAATTCATCTTTATACCTCAGGACCTGGCAGAGTGCCTTGTACTGAAATGTAGCTCAAACAAGGACAACACAGAAGCACCCACAATAGGCTCTATGGTGAGTTTTCGGATTCAACTAAGGTGAGCTCCACTAGTGCTGTCAATGCAAAACACCTCAAGACTCAGAATGGGGTCTCATGAGGCATGTTCATACACAGCTATGCAGCCCCGACGCACCCTCATCTGAACACGTGCTGGCGGGAAACCATGTGTCAGTTCTGTCATCTAAAAAACCACTTAATACTAAAACAGGCATGAGATGCAATTAATGTGTAATGGTTTTGCAATTTTTTTTGGTGGTACTGTGTATTAAACCTATAGGCACTCCTAACACTGAGCTACAAACTAGCCCTCCTTTTGATTTTTTCTTTGGAGACAAGGCCTTTCTAGGTTAGCCAGCTGAGACTCAAACTTGTAATCTTGCCTCTGCCTTCTAAACGTTTTAATTCCACAATTTCTAATCTTGTGTTAATATTGCTAATTTTGGTAAATTGAACAAATTCAATAAATGTCAGTCATATCACGGTACATTATGATTTTCCCAATAGTTTATATATACATTAACTCAGATGGTCCATGACAATTGTACATGGTAGAGGATATAACATCATCTCTACTATATTTCACAAATGAGGAAACAGGATCTTGTTAGGAAGTGCCATGCTAAAGATTTTTTTTTTTGTCTTTTTGAGATGGAGTCTCACTGCAGTTTAGGCTGGCCTTGAGCTCACTTTATAGCCCAAACTGGTCTTGAACTCACAGCAATCCTCCTGTCTCAGCCTCCTGAGTGCTGGGATTATAGGTATGCAACACCATACCCAGCTGCCATGCTATAGATTACAAGAGTAGTAATTCTTGAGAGTTGAGATCTAATTCTTAGATTTGTGATTTGAAATCCATCAATTTCCCCCATACCTCACTACCCCTCCTGTTTATTTATTGAAAAGTACTTATACCTGAAGATTACTGGCATTAGGGACATCTCCATGTTTCTCACCCAGAAGCTTTGAAATAATCACTAGACTCAGGCACTGTCTCAATTGCCTAGAATTAGAATTTAAAAGCATTAAGAAAAAATTTTAATCAATACCACTTGCGAAGCAAACGAATGAGCCAAAAGCAGCTCCAGTTCTAACTGGAAATACAGGCAACACTTTAAGAGGAGGCTGTCCAAGAACACATAAACCGTTAAAGAAGAGTACAATCTTTTCTTCCTTCTTTTGAGGTGGTGCTGGGGATCAGACCCAGAGACTCACACATGCTAAGCAGACTCTGCCATCGAGCTCACTCTCAGCCCTTTTGTAAACATAGTAGATGGTCATCCCGGGATCCAAGAGACAGGGGTGTCACAGTCCAAGGCTAACCTGGGCTACCAAGCAAGTTCAAGGATGGCCTGGACTGTATGTGAAGAACCTGCACCCCCCACCCCCCTTTTTGAGAAAGAGTCACTATTTGCCCAACCTAGACTTAGAAATTGTAGGGGCCAAGGATTTAGCTCAGCTGCATAAGCACCTGCCTGGCAAGTGTGAGGTTGTGAGTTTGATCCCTGGCAGCCCCCCCGCCCCAAAGTTATAATACTGCCTCAATCTTCCATGTAGCTTGGAATTATAAGCAGGAACCAAAAAGGGAGTTTAGAATAGTAAATCTTTGAAAATTTTAATTCCTTTATTTTTTATCTATTTGAGATAGGGTTTGACTACGCAGTTTAGGCTGGCCTTAAATTCACAACAATCCTCCTGCCTCAGCCTCCCAAGTGCCTGGCTAATACATTCATACGGTGGTGGTAGGGCAGTATACCAGCAATCAAACTCAGGACCTCACACTTGTCAGGCAGGCACTGCACCCCTGAGCTAAATCCCTAGCCAGATCCATTCATTTTTATGGTTAGTACCATCTATAATGTTCTCAGATAAAAACAGAAATCAAGAATATTACAGTGATCTGAATTAAGAAATAGAATCAGGTTATCAATGCCCTTTACTCTCAACTCAATATAAAAGGCTCTGATCTAACATTCAAAGAGTGATGAATAGAAATAAAAAACTTAACAGCAGTTCTTAAAAAGATTTTAAGCTTAAAAACTTAAAAACATTGAAAACTGCTTAATGTTTAATTCTCATTTTTCATACCTTCCGCGTGCTGTCCAGTTAGGGACGAGCTGCACCAACCACAGAAGGTTGTGAGGGTGACTGGAGAGGTTGTTTATGCCCAAACAGAGTTCAGGCATCTGAAAGAAAAGACAAAGAACACTCAGGACTCCTTCCCAAACAGGCTGGCAAAATCAAGTCTATAATCTTTCTTGCCTTATTAGGGACATTAGTAGAGCATTCATTTACTGAATGGCATGGAGCCTAGAACATGTAAAATATATACGGAGATTCTGTTCTGTCTAAAATTATCTTGTACCAAATTTATGTTCATTAGAATGCCACAAATACTACTTGCAAATGTGTACAATGAGAGCTTCACAAGATCATATCCATTCCTGACATGGGATTTCTTGCACTTATATTTATTTTTTTGAGAGAAACTTCAAACTTGCGGTGATCCTCTGCCCTAGCAGGCGTGTGCCAACCATGCCCAGCACAGCTGGCCTCTAGCACTTACAGCAGATCTCCAATGGCATTGCAGCATGAAGAGCCACAGTTTTAGGAAAGACTGTGACTAATTTAACAGTTTCAGCAGCCCTTTCCTCACTTTCTTTTTCACCAATCCAAGGTCGTAGCTGAGATCAGAATGATTTTAATTCTGTATGCAAGTAGGAGATGGAATTTAGTATACAGAAAAACAGCACTGAGAGTGTCAGTAGCATTTATTACCTTTGTGTTCCAGTCTCTGATGTTTTTCATCAGGTTTATCAGAAGGCTCTGGAAGTCTACTAGAGGGATCTGCTTCAGCTGTTTCTCCAAACTCATTTTGAACAACATGAATATCAGTAGCATCGTCTCACGGTCTTGGTACCCTTCTGGGTGTATGGACGTACACAAGCCCAGGAACTTTTGACAGAAAGGCACAAAGAATGTTAAGAAGATATATTTCACTTCAAGAATTTTAAAGTTTCTTTTGACAAAAGATACCAGCATCAGATGCCTGGAAAAGACCAGAAACACTCATGCTAGTAGATGAGCTGAGTAGTATTTTTGTCAGTTTTCCATTTTTAAGACTAATGATTCACTATCATTGACTTTATACAGCCACTCAAAGTTTTTCACGTTTTTTTTTTTTTTTTTTTTTGAGACAGGGTCTTGCTATGCAGTTCAAGTCCTGAACTTGCTATGTACCGAAGTTGCTTCTGCTTGAAATGGTGACCCTCCTGCCTCAGCTTCCTAAATGCTGGGATTACATGTATGCACCACCACACCTGGTACTGTTGTTAATTCTAATCATTAAAGTTATACTGTAATATTTTTATCCTTCATACATACTTCTGAAACATTACTGGTTTCAAAAGTACTTTAAAGACAAAACTCTGACCTAAAGTTCCCCTTTCACTCCTAATGTTAGAAAAAAACCAGCAAGCTACCCTGACTTTCCTCATAACAGGCCGTCCTACGTCATCCAGGGCTTTTCTTTATCTTGCCTTTTCCTCTTCTACTCAGTCCAGGCTCACTCTGCAGTGCCAGTTTCACCCTCACTCTTCACTTTTCTTCTCAAATAAACTTTGTTACACAAAACAAAGCAGTAAAAGCCTTAAAGGATTATTGCTAAGAACTTCTCTGGGTAAGAAATTAGTAGATCCACCTGGAAGAAAACTAGTTTTTAAAAACCATTAACAACAAAACTAAAATTATTCTGTACCAAAGATATTTTAACCTACCTTAACTACATTTAAAATATTAGTTTCAGGAAGAGCTGAAAAAATTGGTTTAGAAGATGGGTCTTCACCTCCTTTTCCTCCTACTGTCATCTGTGTTCCAGAACTATTGAGCAGTGAACAAAGGAAATGAAATTAGGCATGAAATAATCACTTGCTTTAGGAAATAATGAACAATTAACTTTGGGGGCTCTGTGCAGGCAGTGAGGAGCCAGGCGGGATGGACTCCAGCGCCCTGAGGCACTGGGCTCTTCCGCTGAGCTGCAGCACTAATCCTGACCTTATTTATTTTTTTCTAAAATGAAGTTTGTGTTGTTCAGGCTGGCCTTGAAATTTAAATGTTCCTGCATCACTGTGCCAAGCTTTACAAATTAGTTTTTAAAAACTTTTATTGAAGAGTAACATATATAATAAGAGAAACATACCCATTTTAAATATTGGTAAGCATGTATACTAATGTATTAATTACTCAAATCAAGAAATGACATTTCCATCATCTCCCAAAGTTCTTCCAAGTCTTATCTGCTACTCCCACATAAGGCAGACACTCCTCTGTCCTCTGCCTCTGTGAACTCCTTTTCCTATATAGCAGCTCCTTGTAAGATACTATTCTCAGTGCTCTTGGGTTTAGAAAGCTGCATACAAGGCAGCTGATGACAACTACTAATAGTTAAAGGCCTCACAAGTGGCCAAAAGAAACTGCCATAGCAACATAAACAATTCTGAGTAACCCAACTGTCATTCAGGATAGCAATAAAGCTTCATGGAAGAGAAGATGCATGTACTTGGCTTTCAAAAAACAAGAGCTTTTAAATTTAAATTTACAGGGTTGAAGGAAACCAAAACATAACTAGGTGCGCTGTGAAGAACTGTCTTCCCAGACAGGTCAGCTTCAGCCCCCTACCTGCTCCTTCTATAATACTAACTACAGTGCACGAGGACCTGCCTATCTAGTGACTGGTTGGGTTTATGACCAAGGTGCAGTGTTCAGATTTAGAATCCATTTCTTGTTTGATTCAGTTCTGTATACCTTCCATTGTTTATAGAGCTTCAATGTTTTTTTGAATAGTACATCTTGTTTATATAGTACCATAGTTTTATGTTGTTATACATTATGTGTTAAGAGTTATGCAAATAAAAGCAAAGCAATCAAGCTGGAGTTGCTTTCACTATTTCTTTGTTCTGAATATTGCAACACACATACTATGCATATATAATTAGTGACCAATTATTGATTAGTGGTAGGAACATACCTTGTTTAATAAAAATTTCAGCATAAGAAACACATTTGTTTCTACACACACACACACGCACGCACTGCCCCAATTTCTGATCAACAGAGGTGTTACAGTTAACACCCCTCCAGCCTTACTGGGTCTGCGCTAATTGGTAAGTAACCAGCTTGCAATTAGAGGGCAGGGCTACCTGGAGGGGCCAGAGATTAAGTTAATACCACATAATGCTTTCATCAATCATCTTTGTGTAATGGAGCCTCCATAAAGGCCCAAGCATCTGGACAGCTTCTGGACCAGGGAGAGAACAAGGAGTTGAAGGAGGGTGGGACACCTGGAGAAGGCACCAATGTTGCTGGGCACACCCGTCTCCAAATCCTGTCCTAAGGTCTTTTCCATTTGGCTGTTCCTTGTGCTATATCCTTTACAGTGAACTGGTAATTGTAAATGATTTGCTTTTTTAAGTTCTGTGAACCATTCTAAGAAATCATCAACCCTTAGTCAGGGATGGTGGGCTTCCTAATTGACACTTGTGGTCACAAGTAAGGCAGGATGTCCATGTTTGTGACTGGCATGGGAAGTGGGGTACTCTGGGGAGATGCAGCCCTTTACCTGTGGGGTCTTTGCTAACTCTGTAGTCTCAGACTCTAATCAAGTCATAGGACATCTAATTGGGGTCTATAAAGAGCACTAGAGAACTATAATACGTGGAAGCCCACATATTTGGTATCAGAAATGTGAGTGTAGATAAAATAGTTTTTAAAAATCATTTACCATACCCTCTCTGGTTCTGTTTTTTGTTTTTAAAGACAAAGTCTTGCTACATAGCCTAGCCTGGCTTTGAACTCAAAGCAATCCTCCTGCCTCAGCCTTCTGAGTGCTGAGACTGCAGGTATATACCACCATGTTGGCCTTCCCGTCCACTTTTAACAAATGATAGCATACTATTCTTTGTCTTACTTTTTTCACCTAGCAATGTATCTTGAAGAAATTTCCATAACTCTACATGAGTAACTTTCTTATTTGAGGCCCACCAGGGCTACATAGTGAGTTCAAGACCAGCCTGAATTGCACATTGAGACCCTGCCTCAAAAAAATTAAAAAATAAAAATACTGCTTAGCTGGGTGCAGCAGCATATGCCTATAATCCCAGCACTTGGGAGGCTGAGGCAAGAGGGTTGCCAAAAGCTTAAGGCAGTGTAGACTAGATAGCAAGTTCAAGGCCAGCCTGAACTGCAAACCAAAGCCCTGTCTTAAAGAAAAAAAAAAAAAAAGTGCTGTGTAGTAGGTCTGAGGTAGGACAGAAGAAATAAGAGACAGGTTAAATGGAGACAAGAAAATTGTAACTACAAAAAACCCCCCCAAAAAACACTTTTTTTTTTTTTTTTTAGTATCAGGAACTGTGTTGCCACTGAGCTAAATCCTAGGCCTCCATAACTAAAACCTGTACTTGAAAAACCACAACTTTTAGGACTTTGTCAAAGTCACCCAAGACAGTCCTATGCCAACATTTCTTAACTAGATTTACACTCACTCCCTATGAGACCCCTTGGTAAAAGGCCATAAATTGGCTCAATTTAGAATATAAACAGAAGGCTGAGTGAATCCAGAGAACACTTAAATTAATTACCAAAATCAAACAAAAAGCCCACTCATTCTTTGGAAGGTGCTGGTGTCCTTCTGAAGGAGGGTAGGTGGCATCTCAAGAAAAGTGCCACTGTTCCCATTCCAAACTGCAACATGCCTCAGTTTTTCTCAGTGCCCAGACTCCTCTCAGGAACCCTATAATATCTATCTTAGCCTGATAAATTCTCCCTGTGCCTCTTTCTGATGCGTCTTGAAAACTCTTCCCGTGACAGGAGCTAGCAAAACTGCTTGGAGGGGTGAGTTAAGTTTTGGAAACTCGGGCTGGGGATTTAGAGTGGCTCAAGTGCTTGCTTGGTAAGCACAAGGTCATGAGTTTGATCCCCCCCACAAAAAAGTTTCAGAAACTCTCGGAAAGCTCAGTGACAGTCCTTTGTGCCCCTTCTGGCCTGCCTAACTCTGAGCAAGTTAGTTAACCTTTCTATTAAGGGACTGGCTTATTTAATGACGAGAAATACTGTGAGCACATGTAGTTATTATGCAGTGAGATACCGTGCCAAGCCTTAGAAGAGTGTTCCACACATAGCAAGCACTACATAAGGACATGCAGGAACAACATGCAGACCAACGTGGTTACAACAGAAGGCTGAGAACAAAATAGAAAACAGCTCAGAATGAAACTGTAAAGTCTTAACTATAGGAGTGCAAAGGGGAAAGAAGTTATTCCTACAACATTGTGAAGGTGAAGAGATTTGCTAGGCTAAGTTAAGAATGAAAAGATCTGAATTAGATGATACTGGGAATGAAAAGGAAGAAAAAACTACATGACAGAAGGTTACACAAAAATCAACAGTATTTTTGTAGACCAACAATTAACAATGAGCCCATGAAGAAAGACATTAGGAAACCAAACTCAACACAGCAGCTTAAAAAAAATTAAATACTTAGGAATCAACCTAAGAAAGTGAAAGATCTTTTTTTGAGACAGGGTCCCACTAAGTAGTACAGGCTGGCACTGAACTCACTGTATAGTCCTAGCTGCCACTGAACTCATGGCGATCCTCCTGCCTTAGTTTCTCCAGTGCTGGGATTACAGGTATGCGCCACTGTCATCTGGCTAACCTTTAATGCTCTTGGCACCTTTGTCAAAGATCAGATGTGTGAAAGTGCTTGCGATTGTTTCTGCATCCTCTACTCCCCCTCACCACCAGACAGGGTCTCAACATGTGATCCAGGCTGGTCTCAAACTCACTGTGGAGCCCAGGATGCTGTTGCACTTGTGGCAATCCACCTGCCTCAGCGTCCCAAAATGCTAGAATTACAGATGTGCACACTACACCAGATCTCTGTATCCTCTATTCTGTTCCACTGATCTGCTTGTCTGTCTCTTTATGGCAGTGCCGTGCTGTTTTTGTCTTTGCAGCTTTGTAATAGAACTTGAAATCAGGGATTTGTGATGCTGAGTTTGAGGTCAGCCCAGGCTACGAGTTCAAGGCCAGTCTGCACTGCATAGTGAGACCCTGTCTCAAAAAACCTAAACCAAACAAACAAAAGCAAAGACTAGAGGAAAGACAATCTTTAACAAAAGGTATGGGGAAAACTGTTATCTACATGCAGGGTATATCTATATCCATTTCTCTCACCCTCTACTAAAATCAAGTAAAAATAGATCAAAGACCCAGATATTAAAACAGAAACACTTAATCTGCTGGAAGACAAAATAGGTCAAAATCTTTGAAGACATAGGTACAGGGAAGCATTCTCCAAACAGAATAAAAAATAAAAAAACCCACTAAGAATCAAGAAATGGGTTCCTATCCCATTAAAATGCTTCCACACAGCAAAGGAAACAACCAGCAGAGTAAAGAGACAACCTAAAGAATGGGGGAAACAACCCAGCTATTCCTGGGCCAGGAGACTTAACACAGCGGCACCTCGGTTCATGAATTTAATATGTTCTATAATTCTGGAATAGACAGGCACGACTGTGTGGGAAACACAGCTGTGGTAGTGTCTCCCACTCAACACAGAGTTTGCAAAGCAAAACACAATTCTGCCAAACACTTGTTAGTGAACCAAAGTGTTTGCGAAAAAGTGTTCCTAAACTGAGGTACCACTGTATCTAGAATATATAAAGAACTCAAAAGAAAAAAGATTCCTCAAAATAAAGACCCAATTTAAATAAATAAGCCACTGAAATGAGCAGACAATTCTCAGAAGAAATACAAATGATTAAAAAAAAATAAAAAGAAATACAAATGATTAACAAATACATGAAAAAATGCTCAGTATCTTTTGCCATTAGAGAAATGCAAATAAAAAAAAAAAACCCAACCAATCAGATTCTATCTTACTTCAGTAAGAATGGTTATTATCACAAACTCAGTAACAAATGCTACCAATGCTACAGGGAAAAAAAGGAACCCCTGACAGTTCTGTTAGGAGTCCAAACGAAACCGGAATAAAGATTCTTCAAAAAGATTAAAAATAGAAATTTCATTTGTTCCAGCTATGCCTCTTTTGGGTATCTTCATCAAAGAGTAAGACATCATACTACAGTGACACATGCATCTCACGCTTATAGCAGTGCAACTCACAATAAATTCTGGAAATGGCCCCTATGTCCACCAGCAGATGAGTAGATAAAGAAAGTGTGTTATATATACACAATGGAGTATTAGGTCATAAAGGATAAACCTGAGGTCTTTGCAGGAAAATAGATGCATCTCGAGATTATAATACTAAGTAAAATAAATTTGATACAGAAGGGTATATACTATATTGTAAAGTTTCTCTTATCTGAGAAATCCAAAGTATAAATAACTTAAGGAACAAAATAATAGGCAACAGGAAATGGAGGCAGACCTTTTACAGATGGAAAGGTGGTCTAGGGATGGAGGAAAAGAGGAAATAAAATGAATTAAGATGTGACACATATTATGTCCCAATTCTCTGGAAGAATGTATTTATTATGTATTACAAACATGTACTAGTTAAAAATGCTATGAGTTATGCTATGCTATGAGGTACGTACACAGGATTTGAGAACTGATGACATAATAGAACCAAAACAGGTTAGGGTATATTTTAGGACTCAAATTTTAAGTCTGTGTTATCTAGCAGACTAATGGTCAAGAACTACCCTTTAGCATTCCTACGTGAATATTTAATAATCCATACATGTCTTCACTCAAAATTTACATAATATGCAGATTTTATTCTAATGAATACAAATACATGTCCCAGTAAAATAAATGTGCTACATGCCAGTCCTGGTCATGAGTGAGCTGTGAGGTCTCAACAGTCCCCAGGTTTATGCCTGCATTGTTTAGACAGGAACTGCATCACATTGCAACTGCTCCTTCATACCGTCTACTCCTGCCACCTGGGACCATCTTCACTTACCACTACCCGGAAGAGTGATTATACCCAACCACCTGTACAGCTGTTACACCTGACCAAGGGACTCCTCAACTGGCTAAGTAACCAATACAAACAGAACTTTATTTTGCTAAATATGATTTGCATTTATTATGTATTAACATAATCATCATATGCTTTTACCATTTACCTCCACTACTGTACATACCCACTAGTAAAAATGAATTCAAAATGTGCTTCCTATAACACATAAAATCATCATCAGTGAATTCATTAAAGTAGTTGGTTATTTTATGGGGTAACTTTTTTCACAGGTATTTTAAGAGTGTGCTCACAATATGTAGGGAAAATGGGGCTTTTGGATGGGCTGTGAAGGCATTTTTTTCTATTTAGAGCTGATGGATCATGGGCTCTAACAATCTGCTATTCAATACATTTTCAGGGACAATTTACAAGTAACAAGTAACAAGGGGTCACCAGTTACAAGTTATGCCTTATAACTGGATGTCCTCCCCCAAACCCTCCTGCGACCAAAGGCACAGATTTTGAAAGGTAAGTGGATTACGCAGCAGCAGTCACGGGGTGGGGGTGGGGGGTGTCACTGGAGGTGATGCTAAGAGGTAGGCCTCACTGCCAAGGTGAAGGTGGGTTGGTGGTGTGGGCCTGGAAGGCCGCATTGCCTTCCTTCCTCCTTCTACTCCCTGTCTACAGGGAGTAGCTTTCCTCTGCCCAGGCTCTTCCGCCACTGACCATGCAAAGACCGAAACTTTTAAAACGGGCCAACACAAACCTCTCTTCAAGTTGTGGGTATGGAGTATTATGCCCCAGTGATGGGGAAAGTGACTAAGACAGGGTGCTACCCAGAATGAAAACAGGAGGAGAAATGAAGAGCTTTGGATGTATCAAGTTAGTAAAACTTGCCTCTTTCTCATAGGTCAAGTTAAAGATATTCTAAAGGTCAAGAATTTACCTACTTTTCTGTGATCAATCTGTTCCCTTCCTTTGGTCATTTTTCTACTAGGTCGCTGATCTTTGCCTTACTGACTTGACATTAAGCCTTTGTCTATGACCACCTTTCACACATTTGCTTCTTCCCTTCTGTGTTTTTTTCCCTCTGTATTTACAATGATTATTGTCATACCGATTTTTTTTTAGTGTGGTCAACTAAGTTAATATTCCCTTTTATGGAAGCTGTTAGTAAGTAGACAAAATCATCTTCTAGGATCATATACAAAACCCTGCCAGTTTCTTCTATTACTTTTGTTTTACTCTATACATTTAAATCTTTGATCTATAATTTTGAAGTATAAATCAAAACATTTTTCTCAGATGGCTATTTGGTTTTCTTAATGATGGATAATACCAGAGACCAAGTAGCTCACTCTTTCCTCACTTCTGATGTACCATTACTAAATACACACATCTGGGTCTATTTTGGATTTCTGTGCTTTGTTCCATTGATGAACTTTGCATTCTTCCACTTGAACCATTCTGTTTTATCTATGAGGCGAGTCCTGCCTCATAGACTTCCTGGATATTGCTTTTTCCATATCACTTTAGAATCATTAGTATGGCCCCAACTCCCTTCCAACTCCCCAAATCCTGTTGGCATTTATATTATTAGGATTTTGTTATTTATAAAGCTGAATTTTCCCAGCTGAAAGCATGACAGGCCTCCCATTTAGTAAGGTTGTTTCTGTTCTTTCACACACACACATTTGTAATTAAAGTTATAGATCTGGCAGGTAGCTGATGGTTACTGGCTTCTTTTAGATTTTATAGCCTGGCACCTGTACCAAATTCCCCCCCTTGTCACAGTTTTCAATTGATTCTTATGCTTCTGTGTATAGGTTAAATACATTAGGTAAACAATCTTTCACCAAATTCTAATTTTTATGTCTTCTTTTCCTCTTGTCTAATTACCTTGGGTGACACCAGCAAAACAATGTTAAATAACAATGATCGGTCTTAATTTTTTTTTAACCTTGACACGGGGGATTAAACCCAGGGCCTTTGCACTAAGCTATATCCCCAGCCCTTTAAAAATTTTTAAATTCTGAGACAGTCTTCACATTTCCTAGGATAGGATTAAACTTTTGAGTCTCCTGCCTCAACCTCCCATGGTGCTAGGATTACAGATTTACCTACCACACTATTACCTTCAAAAAAACAAAACAAAATAAAACAAAACAAAAAAACTCTTGATGGCAATGGTTCTATACTTCCCTATTAAACATGATGGTGGCTTTTAGATTTAAGATGGATGTTAAGAATCTAATTCAAGACTGATCTCAACTCTGAGACTTTTTAAAAAATCAAGAATGAACAATGAACTTATTAATTTACAGTAGTTTTGTGTAAGTTGTTCTCAATGATGTTTTTGGAGTCCATTAAGAAAACTTACACTAGATAGTCTTCATTAAAGTCTGGCTGAAAATTCTCCAGAGGAAACAAAGATCTGAAGTCAATCCCCATATTGAAGAACACAGCTGCTATGTCTGACAGCGATGGGATCCAGGGCCACACGGGTGAGTCACTGAAAGTATCTGGTTAACAGAAAAATTGTTATTCCACATCATTGGTCCACACCCTGACATTGGCAAGATGATAATCCATACGTGAGGCATACAGTATTACAATTACTTATAGACATGGCATGCTAATGACATGTTAATGATACAATCATACTCAGCTATTCTTCCCATGACTCTGGTCACAAACTGAGTTGGAAGAGAGCCAAATCAAATTTCCCCATAAGGCCAACACTGACCCTCACCAGTGAATCTGAGGTACCACTATATAGTTAAATTACACAATGATCATCAAAACAGATTTTCAAGTTAGTGAATGAAACAGCATTTGTGAAGAATATCTGAGTGATGGCATATAACTCAGAATGAAGCAGCACACTTGGAAATAAATGGAAATAGCAAGGGTTAAATCTCAATGACTTTTAACATAGAAAAAAGTAATCTGAGGAATCTTTAGTCATAATTTCCCAAACAAGGGCTGGGAATTTAGCTCAGCGGCACAAGCACCTGCCTTGCAAGCATGAGGTTGTGAGTTCGATCCCTGGTACCAAAAAAAAACAAAAACAAAAACAAAAAAACCCAAGGGGGGGGGAAAAAAACAACCCAAGGGGGAGGGGAACCCCAAGCAAATCATTAGGTTACCATAATACTTCTATCACTACATTGCTATTCTTTTTTTGAACTGGGGATCAAACTCATGACCTTGCGTTTTCCAGGCAGGTGCTTACACCATTGAGCTAAATTCCCAGCCCCTATTACTATTATTTTCTACTGGGGACTGAACATAGCATCTTCACAGTGAACGACACCTCCTGTCCTTTTTGAAAATTTTTTGTGAGACAGTGTCTTACCAAGTCACTAGGCTGCCCAGGCTGGGCTCAAAGTTGCAATCCTCTTGCCTCAGTCCCTCATAATGCTGTACAGGCACATACCTGTAATCCCTTATAATGCTGGGATTACAGGTATGTGCTACCGTGCCTACTTTCTTCTTTTATTGTGAGAAACTGTTAGACTCTTGTAGTATCAATACAATATTGCTGGTTATCATGGCTTTCCTCACAATAGCCTGCTCTGTGTCCTCTGGGGTATCTTGCTTTTTCCTATTTTACTCAGCTCAAGCTCACTCTGCAGTGCCAGTTTCTCCCTCACATTCATTTTTACTTCTTCATTTCTACTTTGCTTCCATTAAATATATAGATAGGTAGCTGCTCACCTACAAGCCAAATAAAACTGCTAAATAAAAACATCAGTAAATTTGCAACTATTTTAATTTACACTGATAAGCATCAGGCACTGGTTGTCACTTGTAAGATCTTTTATACCCCTTTTTCACGACTAGAAAAATGCAGATACTCATTTTGTACTAGAATTTCATTTCATTATTAAAGATATTTGACTATGAGAATAATTTTAGATTCTGCATTTCCAAGTATACCAATGTTTGTCAGTATGAAAGGTATCATGAGATAATAATACAGGCTATCAATCACAGGAAATATACTTACCGTTTCTAATTGTTATTTCCATCAATGTACTTAAAATCTGCACCGACACAATACAGTCTGTGTGAACTGACATCATCTGTCCAAAGCACACAAGTGACAGTGTCAGAAAGGGAAATGAGCATACATCATCTGCTAGGCACACATCAAAGGGTTTATATGCACCCCATCAAATACAATAAACTTACGAGTGCTCCTCATTACATATGTAAGCAAGCAGACTCAGGGAAACCAAATTCCGTGTCCAATGTGACAGATGACACATGGCAGAGCCAGAATTTAAATCCAGGTCTGTTTACAAAGTCAGGACTTTTCTACTCTAACATGTCACTTGTTTTTTTAAACTTTATGTCTGTCAAAACATGCCTTTCTAGGATGTATCATAACAAGACAAGATACCAAAACACCAAAAAAAAAGGGCTTTGAGGTTGATCACATCATAGACAACAAAGTTCACACTAGTAAAATTTTTGAAAAGATACAGAAACACAAATCAACATACCAATGCGTTTAAAAAATATCTATTTTTTTGAGATGGGATCTTATTATGTTACCCAGGCTCAAATTCCTGGGCTCAAGTGATTGTCCTGCCTCAGCCTCCTCAGTAGTTGGTACTATGAGGCAGTGCCATTATGCTCAGGTTACTAATGCATTAAAAAAATAAAAATAAAAAAAAAAGCACTTTTTTTTTGTCTTTCTGAGACAGGGTCTCGCTATGCAGTTCAGGCTGGCCTTGAGCTCATTTTGTAGCTCAGGCTGGTCTCGAACTCACAACAATCCTCTTGCCTCAGCCTTCCGAGTGCTGGGATTACAGGCATGAGCCACCACACATGGCTTACTTTTGTTTGTTTTTGAGGCAGGGTCTCACTATGTAGTCCAGGCTGCCTTGAACTCATGGTGATTCTCTTGCCTCAGCCTCCCAAGTGCTGGGATTATAGGCATGTTCCATCACACTTGGCAAAAAAAGTACTTTTTAAAAGACATTCAATATCATTACTAAAGAGATGCAATGAAAACCAATGATAAATTACCATTAGTTGACTTCAAAATTGGTGAATATCAAAATAGTGATAATATTGTGTTCAAAAGTGTAACAGAAAAGAGGCAAGCCATCTTTTAACTAGTGTGATTTAACAAAAATTCTAAAGGAAGTTTTAGTAATACTCATGCAAAGTCAATGCACTTAAAATTTTCACCTAGTCAGCTTTTTTACTGTATGAATTTAGATGCAGATGTAAATTTTTGGGAACAAAATCTCAAGTTTAAAAAAAATTTTAAGACTGGGAGACAGCTCAGTGGTAAAGTGTTGAGCACATACAAGGACCTATGTTTGAGTTCTAGCACCAAGGAGGTTAAAAAATAAAAAAGCTAAAGGTCATACAACATATTGAAACAGCGTTTGCAGATAGAGGAATAATCCAAACTCTGTTCTGAATCAGGCACATGACCTGCCGTGTCTGATTTATGGTCTGCCAGTAGGAGGCAGGTGGCAGTACTACTCACACGCAGAACACAGGATGGGTATAGACAATAATCTGTCCTGAAGTGCGATGAATTCTAGAGCGAGCAGCACACTAATTTCAAATAAATAAATGTGAAAACAAGTATGTACAGTGCTGGGGGTGTGGCTTGGTGGTAGTACTTGCCTAGCAGACACAAGGCCCTGGGTTCAACTCCTGTCACTACCAAAAAAGGTTCATACAAAAATCTAATGTCTATTGAGATTGGTTTAATTCTGCTTCTTGAGTTGGGGTTTCTATGTTGCCCAGAGTGGTCTCAAACTTGTATACTCAAGTAATCTGTCTTAGCTTCCTCTGTAGCTGGGAGTAGAGGCATGGCTGAGAATCATGGTACAGCCTGACAAAGGAATACTGTAAAGCCACTGACAAAGTTAAAATGGATGATACACATGTTGAGGTTAATATACTCAATTGTTTATTATCTGAAATAAAAAAGTTGCATAACACAGTGTTTTAAGTTATATAGCAATTTTTCTATGTAGAGAACAATCTAGAAGACACTGGTCAAAATGTCAACAGCTCTAGGTTTGGGACGAGTCCAGCTTGCTTTATCGTTTTTTCATTTTTGTACTTGGGATTGAACCCAGTGCCACAGTGCATGCTAGGCAAACACTCTCCCCCTGAGCTACATCCCTAGCCCCTACTTTAAAACGCTCAAGTTAGGGTGAAGACAGGCATAGTGGTGCACATCTGTAATCCCAGCACAAACTACAGAGCCCAGGTTGGACTTTTACAGTAGATTTTATTGATACATTTTAGATATAAATAACCATCTTGTTCAGAGAATTTATACCTCTACGTGACATAATTTGTTTTTTTCCCCACTCCCCTACCTCCCTTCAGCGCCTCCTCCCTTCCCCATTTACAAAGCTTTGTTTCCATGTTTTCCTTCTGTTTTTTTTTTAACTCTTCCCTTCTTTCCTTTTTTCTCCTCTTTCTTATTCCCCTTCTCATTTCAACATTTTCCTATTTCAAAACCAACATTTTGGTCCTTATTTACACTTTGGTCTCTCACAGCAGAGAAAGTATGCAATATTCACACATGTCTGATTTATTTCACTTAAGAGTATGGTCTCAAGGTGCATCCATTTTTCTAGAAATGTCTCCAGACTATCCTTTTTTATGGTAGAGTAGTACTCCACTACATTAAAAAAACCGCATCTTTATCCATTCACCAATTGATGGGAACCTGGGTTGTTTCTAAGATTTGGCTATTATAAAACCTGTCACTATAAACATGGGTGTGCATATGTAACTATGGTATGAGCCAGACACATATTTTAAAAAGCTAACAAAATAGCATTAAAATAAATTTGGACAGACTAAAAAAAATTCAAGTTTGCAAAACCTCTTCATGAAAATGTATTTGGACTTAGCCCAGCGTTTTAGCTCAGCAGCATATGTGCCTGCCTTGTAAGTGTGTGGCCATGAGTTCGATCCCCGGTACCAATTAAAAAAAGAAAGAAAGAAAGAAAGAAAGAAAGAAAGAAAGAAAGAAAGAAAGAAAGAGTATTTGGAATTGACAATGAGAAATAAGGTATCTGGAACACAAAAAATATTTCATAAGCAGGAAGTGCTGGCACATGCCTGTTTATCCCAGCATTTGGGAGGCTGAGGCAAGAGGACTCCTGCAAGGTCAAGGCCAGCCTGAACTACACAGTGAGATCCTGCCTCAAAAAAACACCAAAATCCCAAAAGCCTTCACAAATGGTTATTACCTTAGTTTTCAAAAAATGAGTAAGAGTATAAAAACCTGCTCAGATGGAGAATAAACCACATGCATGCACACACATATAGTTATATATGCGTATTTTTTATTTATTTTTATTATTTATTTATGTATTTAAGTGCTGAGGATCAAACTCATGACTTTGTGTTTGCCAAGCAGGCACCTACACTGCTAAGCTAAACCTCTGGCTTTTTTTTTTGGAGACAGTGTAGTTTAGGGTGGCCTTGAACTCACTATGTGGCCCAGACTGGCCTCAAACTTGCAGTGATCTTCGTGCCTCAGCCTCCAAAGTGCTGAGATTACAGGGATATACCACCACTGATAAGTTATCACTTAGGCCTGGGCATGGTAGCACACACCTGTGGGTATCCCAGCATTCTGGAAGGCTAAGGCAGAATTGCAATGCCCAGCCAGATAAATGAGACTCTGTCTCAAAATAAAAATTTTAAAAAGGGTTGGGGATACTGCTCAGTCTGAAGGCTCTGGGTTCAAATTCTCAGTGACACACAGAAACACACATACACAGTTACCACTTATATAAAATAACACTAAGATTAACTTGAGTTGAAACTAGGACCTTGTGCTTGCCAGGTAGGTGCTTGGGCTGCTGAGCTATATACCTGGTCTTTAAGATAACTTTTCTAGTAAACATGAATGAAGGAAAGAAACAGTTGGAATTACATGAAAATATTAACTAATAGGTAAATAATAATTAGAACTGAAATCCTGACAATCTATGCAGGTACTCCAGTAAATATGAAAAAAGGAAAGTTAAAAAGAAATTATATACTTAAACATTAGACTGCTTCTAAAACTACCTGTAATAGTGACTCACTAGTGTGATAAGAATGTCTGAATGTGTTAAGCATTATTGACTGTCCTGCAGATGATTTTCCCTATCACTTTACAAGCTCATGTTGACTCTTCTTGCCTTACTCTAACCCACTGAGGCCATGAGTTTGATATACAAATGTTTTCACTAGTAATGCATAAAAAATATTATGTTCAATCTCCCAAGTATTTTCCTTACCTGAAACAACCACTTTAATACAGGTATAGGACACTGGACATAATGATAAGCAGAGGTAAGGAAACCTTGTGTTGTCAGAAAAATCTGATCCGTTTTTCCTGATCTGAAAAAAAAGTAAAATCAAAATGTTACCTCCATGGTAAAACATTTCCACCACATCTAACATCACCAAGGAATAAGCAAAAACCACTACATTCTACCTATGGATGTGGACTTTATATTAATACAGATGTGTTATTCTAAAAATGAAAGTGAAACTGATGGCCCAATGCTTACTCCATCTACGAAGATAGCTCCACACCTATTTGGTGGACAAAGCGATGTTTGCTGGCAGTGTTAAAAGAATATTGTCACATCACCTGCTGTTGCCACCTCTGGGGTGTACTTCACAGAACTCAGTACAAAATTCATACAGTCTCTCTAGACCTGAGATATGACATCCTGAGAGAAATCATATCAGCTTGGGTACTGTGATACAAATTACTAGTTGCCCATATTAACATCAATTTTTGCCTTTCTTGTTGATAACTAAACCCTAAGTTTTAGATGGGCACATTGGCTAGCTGAATTAAGAATTATCTCTCAGCAGCCTTTGTTGCTAAACGTGCCTTGGTTGACTAAATTTTAACATGGTGTGAGATTTCTGGTTATCTGAACATAAAAAGCTGGAGCTCCAGTAACACTGAAGCAGTGAGGTGCTAAAAATGATGAAGAAGATTACATGGTAAAAATATCATAACAGCCCCAGACTTCCTAGTTCTACACTTCTTCCACATTAGAAAGAAATACACTTAGGATTTAAGGTCCTGCCATTCGAACAGCTGTTTCTCTTCCATGGTTCTTAATCCTAATAAAAGCGAGGAATGTGCTAAACAACTATGCTCACACCTGTGTTGAAGAAAACACAAAGGGCAAGAGCAAAAAAAGGATTAGGAAATTAGACAGGCACTCATGGAAAGTAACTATTTAGAAGACCATGCTGGACAGAAGTTTTTTCCCTTCTTTCTTTGCCAGGTGGTACTGAGGATGGAGCACTGAGCCTTATACTTAATATGCATGAGCTGTACCACTGAGCTACATCCTGGCTTTTTTTTTTGGTAATAGGAATCCAACTCATGACTTGTGTTTCCTAGGCAGGTGAGGTGCTGCTGAGTTATGTCCCTGGCCACCCAGTCATTTGAAAAATTTTATTTATTTATTTTTTAAAATTTTGACAGTATCTTACTAAATTGCCCAGGCTGGCCATGAACTTGTGATCCTGCCGTCTCAGTCTCCCAAGCAGCTGGGAGTAGATATGCACTACTGTCCTTGGTAGACAAAAGCCTTTTAATTGTTTGGTTGTATTTTCTGAGACAAGATCTCACGATGCAGTTCAGGCTGGTCTTAAACTCATTTTGTAGTCTAGATTGACCTCAAACTCACAGTGATCCCCCTGCCTCAGCCTCCTAAGTATAGGGATTGCAGGGATGCGCCACCACGTCTGGCTAACTCTTAATTTGTTTAATACAGAATAAAACAAGGTGTTTGCTTTCTACTTACTTGAGAATAAGCTTTTCTACAGCACTTTTTCCAATAAAACCAGAGTCTCTTAAATCCAATGTATACTGATTGAAAATTTTTCCAGAATTGAGGAAATTAAATATGTCTTCACCTGGATGATGATCAGGAATAGCATCAATTGTAACTGAAAATTTCTTTAGAAATTCTCTGAAATAAAAAAGTTATTGAATACTGAATAGCTATAGTACATGTGGTTTGTACTTAAAGGTTCAGCATAAAAAACTTTTTTATAATCAGTGTTACCATTCCAGACTAGACTTTCTGGTAACAGGCAAAAGCCACTAAATGTGTCTGCATGAAAAGGAGCAGTAACTGGAGAAAAGACAATATGCATAGCTGGTTTGAGTGTTTGCCTCCCAGTGTCACCACAGATGGACCTGAAGCTCAGTGTACGTTGTTCACCACATTAAAAAGCATCAGTGGCCTGTATGCTTTAGAAAAACTAAATTTAAAAGCAGTAAATTATATGTATAAGTTATGAAACATATTTTACCTGTGCTCTTCCAAGAGGTTATCCTCATCATCTGTACTGTCTTGATCTCCAATTCTAATTGGAGATTTAATGCCGCGACCTTGCCTTATGTCTTCTTGTAGTTGCTTCTGTAGTTCATCTAGCCTGAGAATCAAAGGATTAGGATTAAGAGTTTACTCTAAAAATTAAAAAAAAAAAAAGTTAGTTGATATCTAAAAGCAGCACAGAGAGACCCTACCATATGACAAATTATGTTATACTATAGGTCATATCACCTCTCCCAAATACATCATGCTCAAAACAGCCTACCTTCACATAAAAGACTTGGATATAAGACTTTAACAAACAGTTAGGACTTTGAGAATGACCTGTCCAAATCACTCAGAGGATGGGAAGAGAAAAATGGCAAACAATACTACTAATTTTATTACCTTCTTAATCTTTAATCCTCACTTGAGATCTAATAGAGTAAAAATCTGATGTTAACTAGGCTTTTTTTTTTGTATCAGGAATCAAACTCAGGACCTCATGCTCACCAGAAAGGCACTGTGCTGCTAAGCTATATGCTTGGTCTTAACTAGGCTTTCTAGCAGTAGCTTTTGCGGTCACTGTGATCATCACCATCCTAACACCTAACACTGAGCACTTACTACAGGACAACACTGTACTAAAGGCTGTATGTGTTAACCCACTGAATCCTCAGCAACCTCTTAGTAGTTTAATATTATCTGTAGTATAAATGAGGAAACAAACAAACTACCTTGCAGGAGCTCACAATGTGAAGAGCCAGAATATAAACTCAGGGTCCTGCTATATCAGTATCAGCCCCCACCCTTTTTGGCAGTACTAGGGATCAAACCCAGGAATACTCTATCACTGAGCCACATCTCCAGCACTTTTTATTTCTTACCTTTGAGAGAGGGTATTGCTAGGTTGTCCTGGCTGATCTTAAACCTGCCATCGCCCTGCCTTAGATTCCTGAATAGCTGGGATTATAGGTATGTGCCACTACACCTGTTGTATACTACCTCTGTTTTTATATTTTTGGTGGTACTGGGGATTGAACCTAGGGCCTCAGTCTTACCCTCTTTTAGATAGGATCTCACTAAGTCCCCAGTCTAGCCTTGAACTCTAGATCCTCCTGTCACTGTATTTTTAAAGCAAAGTTATTCTCTGCTCCAATCCTAAACAGTGCATTGCTTTCAGAGCAGTAAAATTCTGGTAGATATACTGCTTTATCCCACAGAAAGGTCAATCATCAGATCACACTATCATCTATCCCTTTGCTCTGAGCAATGCCCAATTTTAAATAGGGAACTTCAGATATCACATCCCTGGATCTCCTGAATTCACAAAACATTTAAAGAATTTTATAATAGAGATGATTTCACTAATTATAAATTCAAAGAGGAAAATACTTTTGATCTACTAATTGTCTACAAAATTTCTAAATGTAGCTCTTTAATCATCAAATTTGAGATATGTACATATATATCAACTTCCTGTAATCAAGTCAGGCAAACTTTTAGTGATGTCCTCTGAGCTAGTTTCATGGATATGCTTTGAATTAATGAGGAACATATTTCTCCCCCTCTTATTACTCTAAAAGGTCTATAACAGTGGAGATAAACCTATGGCACATATGCCACAGAGGGGCTGTATCATCAAAAGCTCTTCAAAGGTTTGCCATCAGTGGTCTGTAACCATCAGCCTTAAATATTTCATGAGGGAAATTATGACCCTGAATCTTCTGATTTTTCTGGGTATATATGTTTTGTGGTATAAGATGAGTGTTCATAATTCTGAAATTTTCACTCAAAAGAGTAACTTGATAGAAATATGTCTAGTTACACTGTTTTCAAAACTTGGATTTAGTGAACTAATGTTTAAAAACATTTTATCTGTGTGAAAAACAGCAAAACTAAATAACCTGATTAAAAATAGGTAAAGAATCTACAGAGACATTCCATTAAAGCAGCTATGTAGGGCTGGGGATTTAGCTCAGTGGCATAAGCACCTGCCTGGCAAGTGTGAGGTCATGAATTCAATCCCTGGTACAGGGTGGTGGGGAAGCAGCTACATAAATGGCTAACAACAGCACGTGGACATCCAGTATGTTTAGTTAGTAGGGAAATGCAAATTAAAGTCATTCTAAGATGCCACTTCACATCCACTAGGACAGTTATTAAAAAAAGAGAAACTAAAAAAAAAAAAAAAAGAAACTAGTAAGTGTTGGAGAATACACAGAAAGACAACCCTTGATCATTATTGGTGGGCAACTGTGTGACAGTTCTGCCAAAAATGAAACACTTATTTTAATACCTCCAAAATTACAAAAAGCAGTGTCTTCAAGGTATGTACCATTATTCACAACAGCCCAGAGTACATAAAACATAAGTGGCCATGGAGGAATGAACAAAATATGGTATATACATAATACAATGGAATAGTCAACCTTAAAAAGAGATTTTGACACAATCTTGCCATTAATGAATAATAATGATTATGCTAAGTGAAAAAAGCCAGTTACAAAAGGAGAAACACTGATGAACCCACATATGTGAAGTACAGTAATGTTAATGTACTTAACGAACTATATGCTTAATAAATTCTACCTAAGCTTCAGGTTAAGGATTTAAATTATTACCTATGAGTTGTGATAAATGGAAAGAAACATTAGTTAATGCAATACACTGCCTACTATACGAACCTGTTGTTTTTTTCTTTTTTTTTTGGTGGTGCTGAAGATCAAACCCAGGGCTCTGCACACACTAGGTAAACACTCTACCACTGAGCAAATCCCCAGGCCCCAAACCTAGACCTTTTCATTCAGCCTACAAAGAAGAGAACCTGTATTTCTATCACAGCTGACAACAAGATAAACAGACCACTATTATAACAGTATGAACACAAAATGTATGCTAATTTCTATTTTGAAAGTAAATTAAATACCAACTACACAAATCTGTCCTGATGCTAACCAACCTTTGTGTGTCTTCCATCTCCTTCACTAGACGCTCCAAAGTATTTGTGTAAGTACCACTATGAATGTGCTCCTAAAAGAAGAAAATTCAGAATATTGTCAGTCATTCAGAGTACTAACAACTACTTTCTATTTCAATAACCAAGGTTAGAATGACCCTTTTCCTAAAGAGGAATTTACACCATCATGCTTTAACTCTAGTATTTTGTACTGCAGGCAATTTGATTCTGCTATTAGGAAAGGTTCTCCTTATAGAACTCTGCTAACATTGGGATCTGACAGCAAACACCCAGCAAACACTCTGTGGTTACCCTCTCTTTACTTCTGAGTTCTAATCTAGTGAAACCAAACTACTAATCTGTAGTTATTACCATGAAATAGTATATCTTCCCCACCAAATTTTATAGATATCTGAAGCTTTAATTCAGCTTACTCCCAAGAAAGAATGAAGCACTCTATAAATAAAATTGCACACCACAATTAATAACATTTCTACACTCTACCTTTATTTACAGCAGTGGTCTCCAAAGCAGGAGGTGTGCAAGGTGATCCAATGGGGTGCAGGAAGAAAATAATAGAACTTCTATTTATGTCGAACTTCTATAGAAACTCCAGTAGAACTTAGGCTATAGTAACTTCTATAGGAAAATATTAGCTTTCTTCTTTTCCTTTTTAAATCCTGGTTTTTGTATATGCTTTAGAAAGTACATAGTATTATAGTGGTACATGTTTACACATCTATAAATATACATATAACTGGGGTCCATGCTCAAAATTTTTTACTAGAATGTGTGTGTGATCGAGAAAGTTTGGAGACCACTGATTTACAGTAATAAAACTGAAGATATGGGAAATTAATTTATCCACCAATAATTATACTACTTTTCATTCCAATTATGGGTTGTAAAAAATACTGAATTTTAAGGAAGTTTTAACAATTTATTCTTTTTTGGTAATTTTTTTTTCCTCTTAAAGATAAATGTTATAAAACTACTTACTTTGTAGTCTGGTGACTGGGACTGAAGCTCCTTCGAAAGAGTAGGAGGCCTTGCTGAAGTTGCAGGAGTCTGACTGAAGTTCAAGGCCATTATTTCTGCCAGTGATTCTAATGGTTCTTCTTCCTCATCACTGTCTAGGTTGCAAGCTAAACTTTCTTCATCACTATCAAAATCACCCCTTAATTTTCTTTTCAGTGCACTGCTACCTGCATTAGAATTTCCTGAACTCTCCTTATCAGAAGGGGCTTTATTTGAAAGTGCTGTAGGGCTTGGATTACATGGCACAACTTCCAAAGCAGCCAGAGGAGACTTGGCAGGAGTGCCATATTCTGCACACAAAGATCCCTCAGAAATTTTCCCTGAAGACAAATTAGAATCAGTCTTATTAGTCTTTGCTTTGTGTTCTTTGTGTTTGGAGGATACTGTAGAATGCCCAGAACATTCTTTAGAGAAGGAACGCTCTTTATCTTTCTTAGGAACTGGAACAGTGCAATTTTTAGCATTTAATGGTACCTGGGAGGAACCAGTACTTGGAACATGGGAAAGTAAAGGTAGAGGTTTTGTCTCTTTCGGTGTCTCGGAGCTAGCAGTTTTATTTTTATGAGGGGTGCTAGCTTTTTTAATTACGGATTTTTCCTGAGGTAAATATAGGTGGGGTTTTTGTATCTTAGTCTCTTTGGTACTTGCCACACGGATTTGGTCATTATTCCTGGAAGAATGATGGCCAGCACTGGAAGGTACCAAGCCTGGAGGGGCGCAATTGGCTTCACCTCTTGTTTCCTTGGCTATATCCTCCAAACGCAGCACGTCACCAGGGATCTTTAGTGCAATGTGTCTTATAAATTTCTCTTTCTGATGTGATACATCGGGACGCTTCTCAAGGAAAGACTCTTTCACTCTTGGTATCACCAATTCTCTTGTGCTTTTCAGATGTGAGTCCACAGAGTTCCTTTTTCTTTTGTCAGGGAATTTATTCTGCTTAGAGCCTGGTAAAATTTAATTTTTGTCAGATTAGTGAAAAGTACACGGTCTTATCTGAATAAAGCTTATTCACTGAGTGTCTAGAACACCCTGACAAAATGATCAAATTCTGCAAGTTTTAGAATATGATTATTCATAACATATTGAAAGAGGAGAGAACAAACATTGTCATTTACTTTCCAACTTTTAAGTAGTGGTGTCCAAGAAATTCAAAGCTAATGATGAATGCTTATTTTCCATTATAAATCTATTAGAAGTATACTACTTTAACAGATATAAGAGTATCACTCCACACAGGCGTGGTGGCTCATGCCTGCAATCCCAGCATTCAGGAGGTTGAAGCAGGAGGATCACTGCAAGTGCAAGACCAGCCTGAGCTACAAAGTGAGCTCCAGGCTAGCCTGAACTGCATAGGGAGACCCTGTCTTAAAAAGAAAAAGAAAACAAAAGGAAAACAAAACAAAAAAAAGTGTCACTCCCCAAAACATAAACAACCATATATTTGTATCCATGAAATGATTCTTTATGCATTTTCCTTCAAAATAGATTATTAAGCTCAGGAAGGACTACCTGGTTCTTCCACATTAAAAAATATGGTACTTTCAAACACATACAGAAACTTTTAATTTCTCATTCAAAATAAATAGACTCAATATGTAATTATTTTTTTAAATCTTTCCCTATGTATGTATTTCTATTGTCTTCAGGTAATCTTGGGTTGAGTTGTGTGCCCCAAAAATGTTATGCTCAAATTCTGATCCCCATATCACTGAATGTAAGCTTCACTAGGAACAAGGTCTCTACAGGGATGGCTGAATTAAACTGAAGTCTTCAGAGTCTGCCCCAGAGCAATATGCCTGGTATCTTTCATGTGAAGGGGAAATCAGATAGACACATGGGGAGATAATAGTGAAGATACCCAAGGAAAAGATATGACTGAAGTGATATGCCTACAAGTAAAGGAATTCCAAGTATTGCAAGCTAACACCAGAAGCCAGGGGTATAACAGGATTTTCCCTTAAGCTGTCAGAGGCAGCAAAGCCCTATGGACACTTGAGCTTCCACAACTGTGAGGCAGTGATTTCTGCTGCAGTGCTAGAACTCTGCTGCAGTAACCCTACAAACCTATGCCTGCGTATGCAGCCAGGCCTTTTATAGAGGTTGCAAAGTGTAGGCTCTGGTAGCTATGAGCAGCAAGCAAGCAATTTTCAAGCAACTCTGTGGTTTCAAGCTAACAGGTTTTTTGACACCTGCCTTGGTGCAGGTAACACTGTCCTTCCTAGTGCAGGTTGCCTTGCCTACTCAAATTCCCCTATTAGCCGACAAGACCAAAGCTCTAGCAGTAAGTCCAATATCCAATCAATCAAGTGTTAACCCTCGGGGTGGAGATAGGACCCTTACCCCATAAAACTCCATAAAACTACTGCCCCAGATGTGGCGGCGTCTCAGCTCTGAGCACCCCCACTCCTCCTCTGGAGTGGTTCTGTATCCCTTCATACAATAAAATTACTTTTGCTTTATACTGATCTTCTCGAACTTGTCTTCCTCTTTCTATGGTGAAGAGAAAGACAGACCCCTAGATCCCAGCTCCACTGGACACAACACTAGGCCAAGTTGTCTTTATTAGTAACCATATTCAGATACACTTCAGTAAGCACCTATTTTTGAATTAACCATTTTTTTTTTTTGGTACTGGGGATCGAACTCAGGACCTTGTGCTTGCCAAGCAGGAGCTTGTGTCAATGAGTTAAATCCCTCGCTCAGAGTTATCTAGTTTTTAAAAATTCATAGTGTGGTTAAAAGTATAGTTCATTATTTATTAAAAATTCACTAGCGCTATGGATATAGCTCATGAGTACTCAGTGGCAGAGCACTTGCCTAGCATGTGTGAGGGTGCTGGTTTAATTCCCAGCACTGAGGAAAAACAGTAACAAAGACAACACAACACATAACCCCTGACAAAAAACTGTGCAGTAACTAAAAGTAAAAATTATTATCTTACTGATGTTCTTGAAATTTGTTATAAAAATAGGCATGTTTGTATTTGAAATACTAGGAAAAACTGTTTTGGATCATGATTAACATTTTTAACCTTATATAAAGAATCTTCAGCATAACAAAGTATCAACTGCAAGAATATAACATTATATACTGTTGATGTAGCCAAAGAAGCAGTAGTAGAACACTGAATTTGAGTATGAGAAACACACTGTAAGGAACTCCTCAAGGCAGAATAAAGTCCAGACAATCCACAGATTAGGGATACTAACCTTATCTTTATATTCTTAACACACTTACTTAATCTTAAACAATTCATGTCTACAAAAGAAGGGTCTATTTAAAAAAAAAATGTTTTAAAAAGCAGTGCCATTAAGAAGCAAATTTATCTAGAAATTCATATATTTAATTTTGATTTTACCTGAAGTAGGTTCCCATGAATCAGAAGAGGACCTTTTTCTTGAGAGATGTCCATTTTCCTATGAAGGCAGAGAAAAAAACTAAGAATTTTTCTTCACTAATATTTAAACAGATTTCCACAGTAAATTAAAAAAAAATCACCTACATTTAAAGTCTAAATTCTAAAATAAAATATTAGAAGATCTTAAGTTTTAAAATGGAGGAGGCAGGTATGATGGCCCATGCTAGTATTCCCAGCTACTCAGGAAGCTGAGGCAAGAAGATCCCAAGTCTGAAGCCACCTTGGGCAACTCAAAGAAACTGTGCCTTGAAATTTAAAAAAATAAAAAGGGCTGGGGATATAGCTCAGCTCTCTGTATTCAATCTCCAGTACTGTAAATAAAATAAGACATGGGCTGGGAGTGCAGTTCAGTAGCACAGCACTAGCCTAACACACACAAGACTAAATTTAATCCCTAGCAGTGCGCACACATGCACACAGTCAGATATCTGTACCATTAAAATATAAGTATCTAAGTCAGTTTTCATAATGCTAATGTAGGAACTTGTATTAATAACTAAAGGATGATATGAACTCTTTACTATTTGTTTAAAGGCAAATGTATCAACAAACACTGAAATCTAATACAACAGACCAAATATTACTAACCTCTATTTCTCATTAGTAAATATCACTGGTAAAGCCATCCACCTTCTTATAAATAAGCCCCAGGAACTGCATCTTCCAGTAATACGCAATGCTACAACCTACTCACTCTAGAATGTCCCACATTGGCTTAATTTTGATTAAGCTAGTGTTAAAATTTCAGAGTATTTTCTTGATATCTGACATTCCTTTATTTGCTCTGACTTTCCAGGTTTTATGTGAAGTTCAGTTTTGTTTTTTTTTTTAAGCTGATGTAGTTTAAGGTATCTGGACAGTCTCCAAAGACCTATAATCAATTACTTAAGATTTCTACACCCAATAATTCTCAAGCTTTCACATATATCAGTATGATTTGAAGGCTTATCAAGAGCAGACTGCTGGGTTCTACTGCTATTATCTCTTGATTCTGTGCAACTGGAGAGGGATCTGAGACTGCAATTCTGACAAGCCACTATTCTATTTTCTGTCCTTTTGAATTTTCTATCCTTTGGGCCGGGGATTTAGCTCAGTAGCATAAGCACCTGCCTTGCAAGCATACAGTTGAGTTCAATCCCTGGTACCAAAAAAAAAAAAAAAAAAAAATTGTTTTTCTATCCTTCAAGTATCTCACTTTGGCAGATCCTAACTTAAAAATGACTATTGTTGCCTAAAAAGATGAATGCTTACTTTCCTGATAAAGCAAAATCTTTATCTTGGTCTGAAAATATGAAGGGCAAAAAACACTACTTCACTGACTTTACTGAAGGAAAGTTGGAAGAAACCTACTAAGACCACCTTCGAGTTATATATTTCTTAAATATATCAATGTAATATGTTATTATACTTTTAGATTCGGTATTCTAAATGGTACAAAAGAGGCAAAGCTAATTTAGTAAATATTGCACATACCAAGTTTGAAAGATTACTTTGTCCAGGTATATCATTCTGTTTACTTTGTTCCTGCCTTGGTTTACATTTTCTTGCTGGACTGGTGGATTTTAAAGTAAGATTACTTGCTTCTGAGAAAGAATTTTCTGAGTTGATTTTTTGCTTCATTTGCTCCTTTCTCTGTTTCTTTAATTCTCGTTCTTTGCAGTATGAAGCCAGCGACCTCTGGAAACTGGTCGTTCCCAGTGGGCTTTCTCCCAGGTGATGTCTAGACAGGCTGCTCCTGCTGCCGAGACTTGTGGAGCTCCTATTGAAGATGTCAGCTTCTGTCACCATGGCTGGCTTTCTGGAGTTTGCACTAGCTTTTCCTCGATCTTTATCATTCTTCTCTCTATTTTCACGAACAAACTGTGACTTCTTTCTTTCTGGAGACTGTTTTTTCTTCAGTGTCTTCATTTCTTTAGACAAATAATATGAATGAGAAACACTGAAATTTGTTCCTTTGGAAAAATATTCAGAGACCAATGACATACAAGGCTGGCGGGACTCGTGCGTACCATGATCTTTGTGGTGCTCTTTAATATCTTTCATCAAAGATTCTATGATACGGCTTTTTCCTGATGGCATTTTTTTGGGTTTAGATGTTTTTGGTGAGGACAATTTCCTCTGAAACTGCTCTGCATCTGTGATGGACAATCCATTTCCTCCATATCTGATGTCTGATTTTTGTGGAGAATCCAACATATGTCTCTCTAAATAGCCAATTAAAACACAAATTCCATGTTATTTGAACACAAACTGTTTTGTATTATTACTGATCTTCACTATTAAAATACAAAAGTACATTAAAGCAATCATTTTTCAAAGCAAAATATATTTTCAAGACAAAACATATGGGTAAATAATACACACTGTATTGAGAGTAAAAAAATTAAGACAGTCATACATAAAATTCCCTTTTGCTATAGCATATAACCTCCCTATGACTCTTAAGTCATTGTATTAAGAGTACTGAAACACCATGCATTATATGCCAGGTTGAGATGGGAGGACTGTCATGAGTTCAAGGCCAGCGTTAGTGACATTGTCTCAACAAAGAAACAAAAACCAAAAAACCCTCCAAAACACTATGCATTATAAATATTATGGACCGGAGTATTTTAAATATAAGAACACGTAAGAACAAAAAGACCGTGTAGGACATGTTTATTTTAAAAAAAACTGCATCATTAAAACTCAGCATTTTTAGTTTTTTTTTGGGGGGTCCTTTGGATAGTTTCCATATGTAGTTCAGACTAGGCTAGAACACTTTGTATCCCAGGCTGACCTTGAACTTGCTGCAATCCTCCTGTCTCAGCCTCCCATGTGCTGGGATTATAGGTGTGTGTCACTATACCCAGACTGCATTTTCAATTATGAATAATCAATAAAAAAAGTTTACAAGTTGAATCCATCTCAGCTCCAAGATAGCCCACAAAAATGTGTTAATATATGCATACCTTGTTTGGAAGCTGGTTTGAAGAAATCTATAATTGACTGCTTCCTGAAAATAAAAGAATAACTAATATGGGATCACATAAGAAAATAATGAAACCTTGATAATTCAGACTAAATGGAGAATGCTAGATTTATAAAATATAGGCTCATCTGGTTTAACTAAGTTCCAACAATGGCAATGATTTTGCTATACTGTAAAAATGGAAAATATGATTCATCACTTTCTGTAGGTTTAAAAAAAAAGTAAAATTTATATAATCTATGTACTAAAATAGTAAAACTGGAGTGTAGATTCAGGGCATTGGTGCAGAGTTCTATTTAATGAAACACAGCTACATGGGGGCATGAAGGATCTCAGAGATGGATGCTAAATCCTTTTGTCGGTATTTCTGGGAATTGGTAGAAAATGGAGACTAAAAATAGAGTAGAGCTTGAGTAGACAGTGATAACAACAGTACAGCAGATGGTAGAATGGCAATAAAAATGATTTGGCTGATCTTAGGAGGCAGCTAAAGAATGTGCTAGCCAAATACAGCAAAGCGTACTATCCTGTATACATTAAGGAAAGATGCTGATCTAACAAAAATTGGCATAAGTCTTCACAACTAGTGTTTCAATTTAATTTTTTATTTTTGGCGTTTTCTGACAGTCTTGCTGTGATGATCAGGCTGCCCTTAAGAACATGGCAATCCTCCTGCCTCAGTCTCCCAAAAGATGACAAGTGTGTACCATCATGCTCATCTAAAACTTTTAATTTATCTAAGAATTCTTAAAAGATACAAAAAAATAACATACTGCCTAGGAAAACTGCAAGACAAGAAGATACGGAAGTTACCAGGTTAAAATAAAAAGCTAACTGCTCTTATTAAGGATTTTAGTTCCTAAAGTGGTCACAAAATGAAATAGGAACATATTACCAGAATTTGTATTCTTGTATTTTTCACATATTGTCAGCTACAAAAGGAGGATGTTACATGCAGAGGAAAAAAAATTAACTTTCTAGCAAATTCTATGAAAATGTATTTTTTTCATGAAAGAAATGTTTGGCTTCTCCAAACATTTATTCATGTTTGTTAGACCTTAACCAATCAAATCCAAGGTTAAGGTCTACTTCACATACACTTTAGTTACATTTGAAGAGCTGTGCAGCTTACTGACAGCCTACCATATTTGTCTGAGATGTTAGTGGATAATCTAAGTGATGATGAGATGAACATGAATGACAGGTTATAGTAAAATATATACATCTGTTTATAGAAAATAAATTACATTAGAAAAATGAAGTCTATCACAGAGCAACATAAGAAATGCTGGACACTCTATGTGGTGCCTTGTTACTGCTTAAGGAGATTCTGCTAATTCTAAGCAAGATTACATTTTTATGTTAATCACTGATACTCTAGCTCTTCCTTAAAGTATTAGTTCTCAACTCTTTTACATTTAATATATCAGAAAGAGAAAAATGACTTTGGGTAAAACACACAAGAAACCACACATGTAACTTTCAAATGTCATTTGTTCACTAAATTCATATGCACAGAAATGTCTATTACTTATTTATAACTGATTAAGAAAAACAACTATAACAGCTTCACAAACTCTTATCTGAAACTTCTGAAGCCACTGTATTTTAGGAAGGGGATAACTTAGCTGTATTATGTAAACCCCCAGTGGGAGCCTGATGCTGCAACATGTAATCAAACGCATCACAATTTCTCCAGCAAAACATGAATATTCACATTTACAGGAATAAACACTACAAAGAGCCTTACAATAGTTCCGGTCAGGTTGGCTGCCAAGTAAGACGTGGTGCTAAACTCACTGAAAATTCATGTTTGATTTTCATAGCTTTCTGGCTTTCGCGACCAAGATAAGGGATTGTGTACTTGGACCACAATATTAGAACATCCATTTACTGTTAAGCTTCTGTTACAAGCTTTTGAACTTCAAAGTAAGAAAGACAGTACCAGGTTCGTAGGGAATGTAAACATGTTTTATTGTGAAAGGATGTCATTTGATCAAATTCTCCATCTTTACATAGCTCCCACAAAACCTATACAAAAATACTGCGCTCTTGGAGAGGTATAAAGATACTGCAGGAGAAAACCATCACATTTTAAATCTGTACGTCTTTGTAAGTGATGAATTATCGTGTACACTGGACTATAAATCCGTACGGTTTTCCTCACCGCTTCTTACATAACTTCACTCGCAATACTGAAAACTACTAACCCACTAGAATCAGACCTTAGAACTGCAGAAAATCACCTAAACATGCGTCAACACTTAGGGACCAGGGTCCAGCTTTCCAGGATAACAATCGCCTCCGCCGGGCGGGCTCCGGCCACCGCGCAGGCCAGCGGTCCCAACCCGAGCCCGAGCCCGAGCGCGAGCGCGGGCGCGACCAGACCGCGGGACCGGAAGCCGCGCTCCCGGCAGCCCCCCTGCGCGGGGCGGGGCGAGGGCGCGCGGCCCGGAAACCAGGCCCGCGTTCGCGGAGGACGGCGGAAGCCCGAGCGCCGTCCCCGGCTTCCTCAGCCCTGCCCCGCGGCCCGGCCCCTTCTCAGCCCTCTGCACGGTACCTGTCCCCAGGACTCTTTGCTCTCTTTCCCGCTGCGGCAGGGACGGTACTATCGGGTCTCAGATGGCAGCGCGGGGGCGATGACCCCGGGGCTGGGGACGAGGGGAAACCTGGCCTAGCGGGCATGCAGCGCCTTGTCATGTCGGCGCCGCTGGCGACGGCGGCATGAGCTGTGACTGGAGAGCTTGGGTGCTTGGTTGCCGTCGTGCCGCTGGTACCCGGGGACGCTGTGGGAGCAGAGGTGGGCGGCACCCGCTTCTCTCTTCATGGCGGTTCTCGCTCTTCGGAAGTGACTCCGGAGTGAGCGGGAAGGAACGAGGGGGCCGGTGGGGCGGGCCATACTGGGGGAGCCGCATCCTGATTGGCTGGCACGGCAGTCATTCTAGTGGTAGGGCAATAGAAAGCCGCAACCTCTCCGGAGGAGGTGGGCTTCAGAAGGGGGAGGGGAGGAGGAAGGCCGCCCATCCGCCCCGCCTCGTCACGTGTAAGGAGGTCGAGGGGATGCGGGGCCGTGGGGGCGGCGAAGCCGAGCTGGCCGCGGCCCTAGGCTTGGGCGCTTGGCTCTTGGATTCCCGTTTCTGCAGCCGTGCCACAGACAGCCCAGTTGTTACATCGTCGCTACCTGTGCTATCGCCGGGTCCTTGGGAGGTTGTGTAGCCAATCTGAAACCCGGCCGCGAGAGTTTAAGTGTTAATCGCAGCTATTTTCCATTTTTAATTTTTATTAGTACGTATTTGCACTAGGTACAGAATGGCCACATTCCCGGTGGGAAGTGAGTAGCTGTACGTAAACATCTCAGTTCTTTTTCCCTCCCCTTCCCTACCTCCCTCTCTCGTTTTGCAAGTGATCTGGCTTCCTATTCACTGTATTTTCAATTTTCATCCTGACTTATATTTCGGTTCTCATATAAGAGAAACCGTGCAGTATTTAAGCTTGTGTGTCTGAGCTTTAAACGAGGGGAAAAAATTGAAATACAGTTGTTAAACTCCTTACAATTGACATTGAGATACAGTTAAGCCACAAAAGCATTTTGTTTCTCGCCTTATCAGTCAGCATTGAAGGCTTCCATGGGGATTTTTTGAAAGGACGTGGAGTCAGCTTACCAGTATGCATAGTGACTAGTATAGTACCTAGTATAGTCCCGGCAGCCTCCAGGCTCCCTGGTAAAAGGCTTGTGCTTGGAGACTGCTAGTCGAGTTTCCCTATAAATTGAGAAACCGGTTAGAGTGCATCTGAGCCTCAGTTTCCAGGTATGTATAATGGGTATATTACTTTTCCAGGCAATTATAAACCATAAATGAAAGCAGTGTGAACTGGACAGTTCAGTTTCCTTCATGTAATTGGTACTGATTATTGCACCCTTTCCTTTGTTCTCCAGACACTGGCAGTGAATTTAATTTCCCAAAAAGTCTTCCAGGGACAGGGCAAATGCTGTTAAATAACTGTTAATAACCAAAATGTCAATCTCCAGAATGTCCAAGCTTAAAAGAACAAAGATGTTCATTCAGTTGGATGGAGCACAATCTTAAATGGCACAAAAGAATTTGGGTAGATCTGTCAAGTGTACCATATTGAGATTGAACTGCTTCTGTTACTAAGCATGCTGGCCTGACCCGAAATTCACCTTTCTCTCTTCTGGTAGCCCTCTGGGAAGAATTCATGAGGAATAAAGGAGTGGAGCAGTGACTCCTCTTCCCTAGGGGGATGGGATGGTGACTCCAGGCTTCTTCAGGATGATAGGGAACTATTTAGGGTATCAATCCTTAGGATATGGGTACATTTGTTTGGTCTTTGTTTTGAGGACTGGTCCATAGCAGGAGGTGTCTGCTCTCCCCCCCCCACCTCAATTGCCAGGTATCTGAGCTTATTATGCACTGGCTCATTTGAGGACCTAGCCCTGTCTCACTGCCTATAATATTTTTAACTAACTCAGCTACCTGCAAACAATATGAATAATGGCTTATGCACTGGCTTATTTGAGGACCTAGCCCTGTCTCACTGCCTATAATATTTTTAACTAACTCAGCTACCTGCAAACAATATGAATAATGGCTTATACATTGGTTTACTAAGAGCTTTTTGATTATATTGTTTTCCCATCTTTTACTGCTTTCTGTTGACTATTTCTATGTATAAAAATACCTGCTTCTATAACAGAACACATCTACAAAACATTTAGTCAAATTCATTTCATTCCATGCTCAGTCCATAAAAAGAATAACGCATAAAACATGTTCTATGTGAGCAATTAGTTGCTTTTCTTGAATTATAGTATTTGAATCATCCTGCCTCCAAGGTATCACTTTAAAGTCTGTATTCATGGCTACCAAACAATAGAATTCACATTTTCTTAATCTGAGCAACAGATTATAGAGTTAAGTGAAGCAAGAAATCCTTTGATTAATAAATGGAGATGGAATCATAATGAAAACACAATTTTAAAAAAATCTCTTCTTAACAAGGAAATAGTTAGCTAAATTCTTACTAAGTGGCCAGGCTCTTCTTTGTTTAAACTGTAGGAGAATGATACAGATTTGGTTTGCAGGGTGAGATATGTTTTTCATGCTAACAAGGATGGTTGGTAGCATCTCATGCTCTTCTCTCACAAATAAAGTAGACCTTTATTTTGTAGTTATGCACCTTCTTCCATTTTAAATGTGCATATTATACCACACAAGCACAACATTACTGTAAGACCTTTTTCTACTCCCTTTCTCTTTGTGTGCTTGGGATCGCACTCAAGGGCCTGGAACATGGTAGGCATGTGCTGTACTACTGAACTATCTCTCAACCCTGTGTTAGGGTGTTTTATGCTTTAATTTATGGTGAGTTGGCAATAAATAGCAGGAAACTACATAGGTAAAGGATGTCAAAGAGTTGTGTGCATTCACATGGAGAGAGGTGAAGCTGGGGGAGAAGGATGATGAGCAATTTAAGTAAGACTGACTTAGGAACCCTCAGCAAGAATTGGAAAAACGAAGTCTGGGTGACTGTAAAGGCAAGTCTGGGAAGGTTTTTGGGCAAGGGGATGAGGAAGCAAAGGTCAAAGGACTAAGTGGCTTCATTAAGCTTTTATGGGGAATAGCTCAGCATGATTTAGCATTTTGAGTTGTGGAAGACAACAGGACAGGGTTTCTGGCCTTGATGGGGAGGCTTGGACTACTGTGGAAACAGTGTTAATAAGTACTAGAGGAGATGCCCTGGGAGAGCCAAGCTCAAGGCTGTGTGCTGAGAGGAGTGGTGGCACAGCAGCTGCCAGAGCCCCAGCAGTCACAGAGGGAAAGTGTCTTGGGCAGATGGGCTCATCCTGTACCTTAGGAGGCAGGGAGGGAGTGGGACCTAATAGATCAGTAAGTTACAAAAAATGTTACTAAAACACAGAATCTGAAAAGTTACTTCAGATTCTCCAGAAATGGCAAGTTTTCACTCTGAGATGAATATACCTTGGGATCAAGCCCAAGGCTCTTGAAGGGAAAGCCAACGAACAGACCTGTCTGCTGCAGGGCTGAAATCAGGGCAGGCACAGGAGTGTGTGTGTGTGTGTGTGTGTGTGTAGGTGGCAGTAATAGACCGTGGCCGAGAGAGGGGACAAGAATAGATGCAGGAAACTGAAGAATTAGCTTAAAAGCCCAGTGGGGAGAAGGGCCATATAATTCTGGAGAAGGGAAGGTGTGCTCAGCAAACGCTGCTGAACTCGAAATTGCCCAACAAATGCTTGGAAAAAGCCCAGACTTGGTTTCAGGGGCTGCTGGGGAAATGTCAAAAGTAATATAATATCATGCAAGCCAGACTTCCTGGGAGTAATTAGTAAAACTGGAAGAGCAGATCTGATGTTAACAAAAATCAGCTCTTGAGCCAGAGATTTAGCTCAGCGGCATAAGCGCCTGCCTTGCAAGCACACGGTTGTGAGTTTGATCCCCAGTACCAAAAAAAAAAAAAAAAAATCAGCTCTTGTTATTCCATTATGGAATGGTATAGGACAGTTCCCCACACAGACATGTAAGAAACATTTGTGATTTTTGACATACTTAAAGATCTCCTATACTGTTAGTGTTTTTCTTTAAGCTACTTTGTTTATTTATTTATTTTGGTCTTTTTAAGACAGGTCTCCTATGCAGTTCAGGCTGGCCTTGGGCTCACTTTGTAGCATAGGCTGGTGTTGAACTTGCAACAATCTTCCTGTCTCCTGAGTGCTGGTATTACAGGCATGTGCCACCATTTTCTCTTTAAACTACTTTTAAACTTAAGTATTTTTATTTTAGAAAACTTTAAGATGTACATAAGTGTAAAATCAGTATCACCTTTTTAAAATTGAAAATAACTATAAGAACAAATAAATAATAAATGGTAAAAATGTTATCCTTCTATAACTATCCAAGTTTCTTCTTGAGTCATCTTGTTAGCCACTGGTAGAAGGCATAAACAGATTGCTTGTATATCTAAACTATATGAAGTTGGGTGTGGTGGTATACTCCTGTAATCCCAGCATTCAGGAGGTTGAGGCAAGAGGATCACTGCAACTTCAAGGTCAGCCTAAGCTACATAATGAGTTCAAGGCCAACCTGAACTACTAGCAAGACTGTGTTTCAAAAACAAAAACCAAACAAAAAGAAAAGAGAGATACTGGTTTGGGGGATTTAGCCTGCAGTCAGGTATTTCTCACAAAGGGTTAGCATGCTACTGGAGGGTTTTGTAATTGATGTAATGGCACTGATGACATTACAACAACAGAATAGTGAATACTAGTATTCTGCACATAGCAGATGGACATGGTTGTTTGCAAACATTTTTACTTATTCAGTTGTACATTAATTTTCCATGATGATGATGGTATAAATGTTTCTGTAGTCCTGCTGCTGTGGTTTCTAGTTGAAGTGTTTGAAAGTCGTTGCTGTTTCATGTATTTATACTTCTCCATGTGGTCGGCACTATACAGCACAAGCTGTTTTGGGGCAAGAACTAGGCTTTCTTTGGTCACCCCAGCTGACGAGGGACTGGGGGCATGACATGGGCATGACTCCCCTTCAGGGATGGGGAGGCTGGAGAGGGAGTGCCATGGATACCCCAACTCATTCCTGCTATGCACAGTCAGCCCTCTCAGTCCATATCAGCCAGCTATGGATTGTAAATATTTGAAAAGAATTTCAGGAAATTCCAAAAAACCAAAAGTTGAATCTGTACTTCAAGCAGGTATTATACTAAATCCATGGAAAAGAGCACCATATGGGCACCCCTTGCCGGAGCTGCCAGCCCCGTTACAGACCCTGGGGCTGCCTCCAGCTCTCACCAGCATTGTTTACCTCTCGTCTCTTTCCTGTGTTATGCACTTCAACCTGGGATGGTTGTGTCTGTACTAAACTTTCAGCATGGACTGTTTTCTTGCCTTTGTTCCCTAAACAGTGCAGAATATTGACTATAGAGCATTTCCTTTATATTAGTTATCATAAGTAGTGGCAAAGATGGTTCAGAGGATAGAGGAAGATGTGTATCTAACAGTAACCTGGCATTTTATGTAAGGGACTTGAACACTTCAGTATCTTGAGAGACTCTTGGAATGCTTGGCTTTTGGATACTGAGAGGAAATCAACAGTAGAACCTCCTGCTCTCTGATCCTGTCCCGACCGTGTTCTGTATATCTGTTCATCTGGCTGTTTATTTGTACTTCTTAAAATATCCTCCTTAGTAAACCAGTAAGCAGCTTTCCTGAGTTCTGTGAACCACTTTTGCAAAGTAATTGGATTCAGTGTGGGAGTCAACTTGTGTTTACATGTGGTTGGTCAGAAGTTGTGGAGGCTTGGACTTGTGAGTGGCCTCTGAAGTACGGGACAGTCTTATGGAAATGCCTCCTCAATGTGGAGGATCTGATGCCATGGCATTAGAACTGATTTGAGTTAAAGAAGCCAACCAGCGTCCAATCAACAACCAGCACCAACAGCCAGCATCTGGCCGTAGAATTGTTGCTCACTGGTGGGGAGAAATCCTGACACGTTTGCATTCTGTGTTTTGAGAGCATACTAAGGGAAACTGAGTTTATCTTTCTCTAGCTAATTTCCTTTTTCCTTTCCATACTGTAACAACTTCTAGATGGATAGAAGTGGCTAAGGTGGCCCTCTTTGTGACTGCTGGTAAGATATGGTTTTGAAAGGCAAATGACACAAGAGGGAGAAAGAACTAAAGAGAGCCTTCTGGGGTCAGGATTATGTCACATCACTGCAAAGTCCTTCGCAGAATTCAGCATGTCTATTATGATGCTGGTTTTGTTTTGCTTTGCTTTGCAGTGCTGGGAACTAAATGTAGGACCTCCCATGTGCTAAGCAAGTGCTGTACCGATGAGCTACATCCCCAGCCAAGAGTCCTTTGTTAAGTTCTGAGAGGCCTCTTCAAGGTCATTCCCTACCGTCTAATTTGCAATCAAATTTGCAACACTGAAGTACTGAGCCTCTATCTGTCATGATAAGATGGCCTCTGAAGATGGCTGTCCTTTGGCCCCCAAAGAGATTTTTAAAGGGGGGTGGTTGGACGAGACTTGATAGACCAGCAGTGAACACACACAGCCAATGGATGCTGTGACACCTACCTTGACACTCATTTGTTTTAACAGCATCATTCAGTCATTCCCCTTGTAGCACTGGGGATTGAAAACAGGCTTTACACATACTAAGTAAGTGCTCTACTACTAAGCTGCTGAGTTGCCTAGGTTGGCCTTGAACTTGCAATCCTGCCTCAGCTTCCCTTGAAGCTGGGATTATAGGTATGCCTCATCATGCCCTGCCAAGACTATACTTTTTTTTTTTTTTTTTAATCGGTACTGGGGATTGTACTCACGACCATGTGCTTGCAAGGCAGATGCTTATGCCACTGAGCTAAATCCCCAGCCCAAGACCATACTCTTTTAAAGCAAATGTCCTTTGGAGCCCAAAGAGAAAGAAACAGTGCTTTTTGATGCCCAGAGGCCTGTTACAGGAAGTTGGCAAGATTTTCACTTAGCATTCTTATCCCATTTTCTGTTTAGGGAAAAAAAAATTGCAGCTTACTGCTAGCATTCATCTAATTTTCAGTGTTCAGAGAACTACTGCATTTTATAAATGGAAACACTACTACTAAAAACAGTGCTGTTCATAGAATGATGCATTTTGTTTCCAAAGACTTGATACACTAGAGTGATGCAAAAAAATAATGAGTAAGATATTCCTTGGCAAACTTTGGGGGTAAGGTTAGGGCTGTATTCCAAGAGTTATCTTGGGGTAAATGTTATAGCTGCAGGTTCTACCAACAAATATTCTGGGGACATATGTTACCTATGAGCAATACCCCTGGACATCTAATAGGACCAATGGCATTGTCTTGCAAAAATGTAAAATACATATGTCCTTCGGCCCAGCAATTTGCTAAAGTATCTTAGGATCTAATTCTAGGTTCATGAAGGTGGGTGTATAATGGTATTCACAGCAGCATTAGCAATAGTGAAAGACTGCACAGGAACAACTAGTCCAGTGGTAGGGAACTAGTTAAATAGATGGTGGGGCATCCACACAGCAGACTGTCAAGTGCTTAGGAAATCCAAGTTAGATAAACAAGTGTGTTGTGGCTAAATGTGACCTGCAGCCTGGGTTTAAATCCCAGCCCTGACACTCAGCAGGTCTGTGACCTTGTCTTTGTGAGACTGTGTTCATATGCACAAAGAATGATGGTAGTACCTACTGTGTGTGTTTTTTGAGTTTTAAATTTTGTACAAGTAGAACACATACAACAGTGCCTGTGGTGTATAAGCTTTAGCTGTTGTAACCGGTATGCCATAATCTCTGTACTATATTAAGTGAAAACATAATTTATAGAGCAATGTATTCTATTAGTGTCTGTGTAAACAAAAGGAATGCCAGGACTGGATCTGGAAGGGTGCTGTGCTTCCTCGGCACCGCCTCACGTGAGTGGCCATCATTTACTTAGCTCATTCCCTATCTAGACTGGACTAGTTCGCCTTCAGTATTTGGTACTACTGCTACTGCAGTGAGTACTTTGATATATCCATCTTTGTGGACATGGAAGTATAGCTCTAAAACACATTAGAAGGGAAATTATTGCTGGGTCAAAGGATATATATATATGCTAAGGATCACACTTGGAGTCTTGCACATGGCAAGCAAGTTTTCTACCATTGAGATTACTCCTAACGCCTATTGTTTTGTGGATATCAGCTAGTTTTGTTTTCTTTCTTTCTTTTTTGTTTCCTTATTTTGCTCTGTAGTTCAGGCTGGCCTTGAATTCACTTTGTAGCCCAGGCTGGTCTCAAACTTGCAGCAACCCTCCTGCCTCAGCCTCCTTATTGCTGGGATTACAGGCGTGCACTACCATGCCTGACCATTTTGTTTTGTTTCTTTAGTGGGGATTGAACTCAGGGCCTTTGCACTCAGCTACATCTCCAGCATCCTATATCCCTTTAGTTTTGAGACATGGTCTCGTTTAAGTCAGTAAGTTGCGCAGGCTATGCTCGAGTTTACAGTCTTCCTGCCCCTACCTCCCAGAGTTGGGTTACACCAGGTGTACACCATCACCTGCTTCCCCAGTCACTTTAAGAGACCAAGTTAACTCACAGGGAAAGGACAGTCTAACAGTGATTCCTCTATCTAGAGATAAACATGCCTTTATTTGTAAAATTTATGTTTTACCAAGTGTGTATGTGATTTTTTTTGAAGAAATACATACATATCTGTATCTATCTAGGTCTGTCTTATCTATCTCTTTAAAAAAGGGCTAGTGGCTTTAGATGACAAGTTGTGCTAATGTTGTGCTTGGTGTTTCCAGTGAAGGTCTCTGTCTTGGGCCATGCAGCAGGCATCATGATACTGGCTAGCAAGTTAGGTAGCAGAGATGTTTGTTTTGAGATGCTTTTTGTGTGTATGGTATTAGGGATGAACCCAGGGCATTTGCTTTGATCTACATCCGCAGCCCTTTTAAAATTTTTTAAATTTTCAGACGGAGACTTACTAAATTGCTAAATTACTCAGGCTTAGGCCCCTCCTGTCTCACACCCGCAGAGGGCAGGGGTTACAGGCATATGTCACCGCACTCAGCAGGTCGCTAGGTTCTTAAACTCCATGTATCTGAAACAAAACTTACCTGCTTTTCTTGCAAAGCTCCGAGTTGATACTATCTCAGCGAGTATCTCAGTCATCTTCCCCCACTTGTAGCCTGAGCCAGAGACCTGGCAGTGCACTGACCCCTCCCTGTTGCCTCTGCTCTCACGTGGTACCAGTCACCAAGTCGGATAATTGTGCACCCCCAGCTGCACAATAGCACTTGTATCTTTATTCTGTTTTACACACAAATGCACACACACACACTCACACAGTCTTATTTGATTCTTTTTAGAAATGTAAAACATATAAATGAATACAATAAATAACAGTATAAACATTTACCTCTTAAATTCAGACTGCTAACCTATAATCTAATTACTTTTTTGGTCTTCATACTATAACATTATTGGTCTTTTTAAACTGTCGCCCCCCCAGTTGGATTCCTCTGTTTTCTACTGTGTTCCTGTCTACTGAAATTGTTTCACATACAACTTCTGTAAGGTTTTTTGCACATGGTTTTAAAACATGCATACATGCACATCTTATTTCCATGTGCAGTAATATGCGACAATTTATTTGCTCATTACAAATAATGCTGTCATGGACACCTCTGCACATGCTTTTTTGTGCCCACATGTAAGAATATCTAAGGGTTGTATAATCAGAAGGGAAATTACTGGGTCATAGGGTGTTTGCATTATAAAGTTTATTGTATGCTGCCAAATTGCTTTCTATAAATGATAGAATTAATTTACATTCCCACTAGCAGTGTATGAGAGCATTGCATTCCTTATGTCTGCTTCTATATTAGACATTGTCATCTCTTTTTGTTTTTACTAATTTAAAGGTAAGAATAGATTCTCAGTGTTTTATATTTACTCATTTGTTAGGTTGAATATCTATTCATGCATTTTTAGGAGGGCTCCTTTGGATTTTTAAATTGCCTATTTCTAGATCTTACTCATTTTTTCTTCTAAATTTTTATATTTATTTTTATATATTTTTTCCTGGTTTATAAACCTTAGAAAAAAATACATATTCTGGATAATCAGAAATCCCGCCTGTCTCTGAGCCCGGCCTGAGCAGGTCCTGGTCAGCCCTTGCGATGTCTGTGGCCATGGTTTCCATACTGAACTCCTTGCCCTGCTTTAACTTGTCATTCACGGCCCACCAAGAACTGAGAGCCTTCTTGCGTTGGAAAGCCGTGGCTGAGCCGTCCTGGACGCCTTCCGCCTGTCCTCTCCAGACCCCTCACCTCACACACGCACCTGTCCTCCAGCTTCTTCGCCTTGCAGCTCTGGGCTCCGGCCTGGCCTCAGTGTGGTAAACACAAGCATGAGAAGCCCTCAATTGCAGGCATCTTGCATGCTCCTGACCATAGTGTTCTCTTTCTGAGCTTAAAATCCTTACCTGGCATTCTGTCTGACCAGAGCAGAAACCTGCCTTGCTTGGGCAATCAGTAGCAGAAAAATGTGCTTTGTTTCTCTTTTGTAGAGCATAGTTTAGAAATGCCATGCCTGCTTTTCCAAAGGTGCTTCTAGTGCTGCTATCCGAAATCACATGTGAAAAGTTCAGAGGTGTACAGGTATGAAAGTCCAGATCAGCCTCAGGGATTCTGGGTATCTCTGATTCAGCAGAACAAATGGCCAAACAACAGGTGTCCACAGATGCAGCAACCCAGAAGGCACTTAGACTCAAAGCACGTTTTGGAATTGAATTCCACTGCGAAATCTGCCCCTTCCATGGACAGCCCTGGTCCGCTGTCTCCAGGACTCAGGAAGTTTTATGTACTCTCCTGGCCTTTGTTACAGGTCACATGTGACTCACCCAGAATTAGCTGGCCTTGGGACTTAAAGTTCAGACATTTTCACGTTGTTAGTCATAGAACATTGCAGCCTACCTATTTACATAACACTTTTAAGAGCAAATGCTCAGGATCACCACCAGTGAAGGACAGGAACCTCTGGAGTGGAGTGCCAGCTTAGGATCCTCTGAGTCACAGAGATCTTTCTGAAAATAGGAAGATACTTTGAGGCCAGGGTAGAAGGTATGTTATGGAAGAAAGAATCTATCCAAATGTTGGAAAGAAAAAAAGAATCAATTGGACTTATCTTGTGTTGGAATTGGACATGACATTGGAGAACTTTGGAAAATACACATTTCATATACTACTTTGTAAGGTAGGTCGAGACCAGAGGCAAGGACCGCTAAAGTAAAAAACTTTTACGTTTTGTAGCACATCACATTCGTTTTTATTGCTGCTCCCTGTTTGTTGGAGTGGTGGCAGACACCACGTAAACACGCAAGCCAAAAGCCCTGTGCGGCGGTCAACAGGGACATTAATAATGTGGGATTTCCAGGTGTGGCAGGCTTTTTCTTAGCCAGACTTTGAGGCACAGGAACTCCCCTCTCCCAGAGGACAGATAGCAGCCCCCAATGAGGCAATGCTTGGTCCACACCAGGGAAGGAAGAGGAGGCCTGGGGTGGGTGTGGGGGCGCACAGTGGGAGGAGTAGCCAGGCTCACCTGTGAATGAAGACTGTTAGCTGGAAACAGCCCAGCTGGTCACCAAAAAGAATTTTTTGTGTTTGAGACAGGGTCTTGTGTAGTTCAGGCTGGTCTTTAATTCACTGTGTAACGGACACTGGCCTCAAACACACAGTGATCCTCCTGCCTCAGTCTCCTGAGTGTTGGGATTATAGGTATGAGATGCAACTCTTGACCAAAACAGGGTTGTTAAATAAATTGTGGGACCCATTTATCATGGAATACCGTACAACATTTAGGATTGTAAGGATATCAATGTGCTGATATAAAAACATACTGAGATATAAATGAAAAAAGCAAAGTGCACAAAACTGTGCGTCTGATGAAATCCCATTTCTGTATGAGTTTTCTTTTTAAAGATGGGCATATAATACATACATACTCTTGTAACATGTACACAGACAATGTCTGGAAGGAAACCTGACTTGTGATGGGCCCACATACCAATGAAAATAACATTAAGTGGAAGGTGTGTTCCATGCACTGCAGTTCCTGACATGGCAGCCCAACAGCACAGCATCTCAGTGCCCTGCTTCCTTTTGTGTGCAAGTACATGTTCGGCTGTGGGCGGCACGGCATATCGTGGCTGCAGAAGATCTGCAGCGTGGTGCCTACTGCGTGTGTACTGTTTTCACAACATCGATAAAGTGAAAGCGGACTCGGGAGTGGAGCCATCAGGAGTTGGGAACTGAGGCTTGCTCCACACCACCCCCAGGATTTTCGACTTGGAGGAGGCTGCCAGAGGGTTACTGCTTGCAATTTGATAATCTCTTAGCCGGCTTCTAAGCTTTAAACACCATTAACAAATTATATCTGTATCTACATATAGATATATGTATCTTCATCCTTCAAGGGTTTCAGTGAGGGAGCTCCAAGATTTACAATCAAGTCAGCCCTCCACACCAGTGAATTTGGTTAACCACAAATTAAAAATATTTTTTTTCAGATTAAAAATATCTGGGGAGAATGTTGTCTCTACTGAACATGTACAGGGTTTTTTCTTGTCCATATTCCCTGAACATAGAGTGTAACAACTGTTAGCAGAGCTTCCAGCCGTATCAAGCATTGTAAGTAATCACATTATGCAGAAGGGAGTGTGTGGTAATGGTGGGAATTTTACACCATTTTCCACTCCAGACTTGAGGTCTCAGTAGTCGGGTGCTCACCTGAGGTAGGCCCTTGAGGCAGTATTAATTTCCATTTCATACAGGTGGAAAATATTTGCAAAGAATGGCCATATTCTCAGCCATAGCAGCATTTCTGAATTTTGAATTCTCTCACAGAGATCACAAAGGAAAAACTTGTATCAGTGAATTTTCTCTGTTTTTAACCTTCACCCATAATTAGAACATTCCCTGCTTCTAAGTTGAAATGCCTATGAATAAATGAGCAAGTTAATTTATAGTTCACCTCTCCCTGAAGGTTCCATGGTGCTCGTGGACTCGATTCTGAATCCAGAGACACTGTCCCTACCAGTGGGTGCGATGCTAATTCACTAGAGCCATGACAGTTCCTCAGAGCCCTAACCCTTGGCCACAGGTGCTGGCTTTCGGAGAACGCTATTGCCCCAGAGCAAGGCCCACACCTGCCAGTCACAGTAATGCTTGGATATAGACACAGACAGATGCCCCAGATATTTCTGATGGAAAAAAAAAGGTTACAAGACAATTTATTGTATGCATTGTTTATCTAATTTGCAAACCAAGTCATATGCTTGGGGCATTAAGGAGGAAAAAACCTTAAAATGCATTACTTTAAAAAGTAATAAAATAATTATTAAAGGAAAAAAACTTTGACTTTCTTCTTGTTTATTGTTTAGTATTTTTATTTTAAATTACACATGAGTGAGGTGAGGGGACATGGTTAACTTCTTTTAGGTTTAAAGTTACTAAAGTTCTAAGTGGCCATGATTCTATGATAACTAACTTTGCAAAACAACATATATGTGCATATATGTGACACATTCAGATGTGTGGGGAAAGCAATCTGGATAAATTGACCTTAACTTCAAAGTGGTGATGTCTCTGAAGGAGAGAATTTGATTCCTACCTTGCATATTTCTTTAATTTTTGATATTTTTACAATGCCTATGAGTTTACTTTTGTAGTTGAGAAAACAAGATTAAGATCAAGATAAAGCAGAAAGCGCTGGCAGGGGATCTGCAGGTCTGGAAATGTGACTCATGCCCCAAGGCTGAGTCTGTGGCCTCACCTCCATTTTAGACTTGAGATGCTGTCAGATGCTGGGACTAGGCCTTGTCTGCAAAGCTGGCCTGCTCAGTCCTGCCTCTCGTTTCATGCAGTGTCTTTGGGCTCCTCTGCTGCCACCTCTGACTTCTGGCCACACCCTGCCTTTCCCCTGGTCCACCTAGGCTTATTAGGCATTGATTTGACTATTGAGATTCTGAACTCTGAGCTGGGCACATGTACTTGTACACCTGGCTGCTGGGAGACTGAGACAAGAGGGTTGCTAGAGCCCAAAAGTTTGATGCCAGCCTGGACAACATGGTGAGGCCCCTATAAAACAAAACAAATGACACCCTGTTTTTCTTGTTTCCAGTTTCCCTGGAACTGACATTACCAGACTTCTAATAAAACCTACTTCTTTTTCTTGTGTAAACAGGCTTCTGGTCATTTTCTTGTGTGATTCAGTAGTTTATGTTAAGGTTCTGAGAGACTAGACAAATGTAAAATTTAGATATGATCGATTAAAAATCCTGAGAGTTGCGGTAGAGCATGCTTGTAATCCCAGCACTCAGGAGACAGAGGCAGGATTGCTGCAAATCTGAGACCAGGCTGGCTACAAAGTGAGTTGAAGTCCAGCCTGAATTGCATAGTGAGACCTTGTCTCAAAAAGACCAAAAACAAAAACCCAGAGTTTCATATCAGTGTGCTTAGCTGGCCCTCTCGCTGTGGCTGGTTTCTGGCTCCCTCTTCCCCAGGGCTGGGTGCTGCTCAGAATGTGAGAACAGCCTGGACAGAAGCAGGCTAGGGAATGCAATTTAAGAAAAGATAAAGGAGGAGCCAGGTGAGGTGGCAGTTGTCTGTGATCCCAGCACTCAGGAGGCTGAGGCAAGAAGATCGCTGTGAGTTCGAGGCTAGCCCAGGCTAAAAAGTGAGTTCAAGGCCAGTCTGGGCTACAAAGTGAGTTCAAGGCCAGGCTAAACTGCATAGCGAAACGCTGTCTCAGACCAAAAAAGAAAAAAGAAAACGGGAGGGAGGAAATAGGCTACAGTAGCACAAGGAGAAAAGGTGCAAAAAAATAAGGAATGAATCTTCATTTGAGGAGCATCTGGACAAATAAACTATCAGATGGAAAATGTAGGTCTGGGACCTCTAAACCTTAACATAAACTACTAAATCACACAAGAAAATGACCAGAAGCCTGTTTATACATCAGCATTAAAATGGGTGCAGAAGCCAGGCTTCATGTTGCATGCCTGTAATCCCAGCAACAACTTGAGAGGCCGAGGCAGGAGAATCAAGAATTCAAGACTAGCCCAGACTACTTAGCAAGATTCTGACTAAAAAAAAATTTTTTTAAAAATAAATCACCTATAAACAAACTCAAAAAGCTCTGTATAGATGTGAGGTGGCAAAACCAGTCCCCCTAGGTTGGAGGATGCTCATTAGCTTCCTGGCAGATTAGGGATGCTGGTGACACCACTGGAGTGTGACCCCAGCTGGCAGTGAGGAGGCTGCAGTGCTGGGAGGTGCCCACCAGGGTGAAGGGTCTTGGACAGGCTGAAAGGCTCCTCTGGGTGGAGGGTCATCAGGGGCTGGGGTTTCCTGAAGATGAAATCACTGAGCAAGCTGGGGTTTGCTGGGCTTGGAGGCATGCAGAGTCCTGTCTGGCTGTCTTTGTTGGCATGAACCCTGTGGACATGGAAACCCTGTAAGAGAGTAGCCCATGAGAATAATGTCCATGCAAGGAGAAGGACCACTCACTGGGGAAGGCTGATGACAAAACTCAGATAAGGTCTTGCACGATGGACAGGAAACAGAGAGAGAGGGACAGAGAGAGACAGGGAGGGAGGGGAGGGAAGGGGTGGGTACACCCAGCCTGGGCTCCCAGCGCTGGTCAGGAGGAGCCTAGGCCAGAGGGACTGAGCAAGCCTTGAGCAGCCACACCAGCGAAGCCTTCTCAGCCGTGTTCCTTCTGTCCATACTCGTTTCCATGGTGATTATCAGTAAATCAGTAGCAGTAAAAGCTTTAAAATAAAATGTGTTTATCTTGGAGGGCAGCCAGAGAAGAGACCAGCAGAGCCAAGCAGGAGGAGGAAGGAGCTGGCTGGTCGAGGTTCCCACGTGGTGGTGGAGGCCATTTGAACCCAACAGGATCTTAGGCTTAGTAAAAAATAATTTTAAAACCTTCTTCCCCTTATTTCATTTGCTTCTCTGTGAGGTTCTTATTTGACCTCTACTCGGAGACATATATGGCCCTCTATTTGCTTGTTAGTTTCAGTGAATAAAAGAATAAAACCATGTTTCCAACGTGCCTGTGCACTACACCTGCCTGGTGTAGAACTGGCCATGTATCCAGGATGCAGTCCCTCCTTCCCTCTTTCTTTGAGATAAGGTTTCCCTATGTAGTTCAAGCAGGTCTTGAATTCACTGTAGCCCAGGCTGGCCTTGACCTCTTGGCAGTTCTGCTACAGACATGTGCCACTATGTCTGGCTCATTTTTTTTTTTTATTAAAAAGATTTAACTTGTACACATGCAGGTATATGTGTGGATGTATGGATGTGCCCTTCTTAAAAAATTTTTTTTCTTTGGTATTTTTGATACAGACTCTTGCTGTATAGCCCGGACTGGCCTTGAACAATCCTCCTACCTCAGCCTCCCTAGTGCTGAGATTACAGGCATGTACCATTGCACTTGACTTTTTTTTTGCCTTTTTTAATTAGCATGCTACTTACTCTCTCTGATTTTAACTTGTATCTTTTTTTTTTTTTTTTTAGGTATCGGGGATCAAACTCACGATGTCGCACTCACCAGGCAGGCACTTAAAACTGTTGAGCTAAATCCCTGGCCCAATTTGTCTCTTTCTTTTTCCAGGTCTAGAGGGGAGAAATGACCAGTACCAATAAACAGTACTGACATATACATGCGTGTGTGCGTGCGCGCGCGCGCGCGCACACACACACACACACACACACACCCTTATGCAGTATGTACTAGTGTTTTCATTCCTGTGATGAAAGAGTTGGATGCATTAGGTGAAAAGAATACATGTTTTCAATTTCTAAAGATGTTGCCAAGTTATGAAAGTTTACATTCTTATGAGCAATGTAATTTACATTCTTATGAGCAATGTAAAAACTGTTTTCCTGATTCTTGCCAGCAGTGGAAATTGTCCTCATTTTAATTTTTGTTAGTTTGAAAGGTATAAAATAATATTTTATATCTTAATTTTCATTTCTCTGAATAAAAATAATTTTGAGCTTCTTTTTCCAAGCATGTTGATTACTTAAATATGCTCTTTTGTGAGATAGCTTCTGATATCCTTTGCTCCGTTTTCAACTGAGTTGCTTAGTTTTGTCTACTTATAAAACCTTTTTGTTTATTGTTGTTTTCAATTATCCATCTCTCCTATACACATCTATTGTTTGTTTATTGACTTTGCTTATTTTATCTTTTGCCATACAAAAGGTTTTTTTTCATTATTACAAGGCACAGTATGCCACATTTTCTTTATAGCTTCTGGATTTCCAGTCTTGGTTTACAGAACACCCCCTCCCTTGCCTCTGTTGAACACGTAGCCTCCTAAATTTTCAAGATTGTTATTGTCTTATTTTTTACATTTTTCTTTAATCTATATGGAGTTTATATTTGTATGTAGTATAAAATAGGAGTCCAGTTTTATTTTATTCTAGATGAAAGTTGTCTTGGCATCATTTATTAAATAATCCATTTTTTTCATGGAATTGAAATACCAGCTATGTCATATAATAAATTCTTTTATGTATATTTGGTCTATTTCTGTTCTCTATTTTACTCCACTGATCCATTTATCTATTCCCATGCCAATACCAAATTGATTTAATTACAGTGCTTTTATAGTACAGCCTGAGGTCTGGGAAGATAAGTCTCACCCTTCATTTTTCTTTTTTGCATCTTTATTTGCCATTCTAAAGCTTGCGTCCTCCTTTACACCTTTAAGATTATTTTATTCAACTTTTCATTAAAAAACTTTGTAATCTGATTAGAATTGCATCAAATGCGTGCATTAATTTGGAAAAGTTAACATATTTGTGAATATTCTTTATCCTTGTCAGAGACTGACTGGGACTTATTTTGGGACAAGGCCTGGGGTATATCAGTAAAGATGACAGACAGGGTTCTTGCCCTCTTTGAATCCAGGTTATTTTGTTTATAAGTAAACGCCCCAGCTGGGGATACAGCTCAGCAGCACAGTGCCTGCCTGGCAAGCACAAGGTCATGAGTTCAATTGCTGGTACAAAAAAAAGGCCCCGCAATTCCACTCCCAGACATAGGTCCACAGAAATGAGTGCTGACATTCACCACAGGACATGACAAGAATACTCATTGCAGCTTTGTGCATGACAGACAAAAAAGGGAAGTAGCACACATGTGCCCACGGTGGGATGGGTAAGCTGTGGGATACTTATGTAACAGGTTCCACACAGCAGGGAGAAGGACTGGACCATCAACCCCCACGCTGACACAGACCGTGCTCACAGATGTGTCCGCCTGAGAAATGGGCACAAGAGAACATCCTAAATTCAGACTCCGTCACAGCCCAGGGTGAGGGACGTGGACGGCTGGAGCCGTGGCTGTTCTAGAGTGGAGACTGAGGAGTTTGGACGCAGGGGCACAGACAAACTTCGTGGAGTTTGCTCTTACGCTGGTGGGTGGCACCAGGGCCGGTGCGCACCCATCAAGCTGTGTGCGGGAGCCACCTTCCTGGCTGCTCCGAAGGTCTACTTCAGCCCAAACCAAGAATGGAAAGGAAATGTGTCCTCACAAAGCTGCCTGCTTCCCTCCAGGTGCCTAGGAGGAGGGATCACCTCCTTCCGGCCTCTTCATCGCTGAAAGACCCAGGTTCTGGACTGTGGCCATCTTGAAGCTGGTGCAGCTGCTGATTGCACCATGATTTTCCAGCTCTGGTACCTTTAAAAATCTCATTTTCAAACATCTCTTGATAGACTGCAGTCTAGTCTTGTGAAGAACAACAGACCCAGGCTGGGCGCTCTGGCTCCCTCTCCCCAACTGGTCAATAAGAAACCTGGGTCTCTGTGCCTTACCCCCAAAAGAGTTATAAACTTCAGTAACTGTCTGGGAAGCAGGCAAGCCTCTGCCATGCAATCTGGATCACCCAGCACCAATTTGCTTTGCTCACCCACCGTAGTGGCTGGGCCTTATGCTTCCTAGGGGAAAATGAGCAGTTTGAATGCCTGCCCCTCCTTCTTCCTTTCCCATCTCATCCACACTTTCTTTGTTCTCCATCAATGTGTTCTCTAATGTGGGGGTGCCTGTAATTGTGGCTCTTTTGGGAGAAAATTTGGAGTAAAAAACTCGGGCCTCACATGTAACCCCAAGATTGCAAGCATGAGATGTAGCCGGCAGCAGTCATAACAGGCAAATCACCATGTGGTGCTGCCGAATGGCAGTTATTTCATGGCATTTTGTATTTCCTCTCTAGGGTGGTGACTCACTGCTCTCCAGTTCAGTGTGAGGACAAGTCCCATGGTGCTGACTGCCTGATGCTCCTGGAGGACATTCCTAACCCACTACTCACCACATTATTAGAAATCCAACTCCGAAATCGCTAATCCCCAAATAGCCTCTATTCTCTCCACTGCTGGCTTCCTTGCTTTGATTTTATGCACAGTAGTTCTCAGCTCAAGGCCAAAAATTCTACCCCATACTGGGCCACTTTCAAAGGAGAACCAATATGCTAGGACTGGAGGGGGATTTGAGTAACAGCTAATTGTCAGTTTGTCTAGTGAAAAGCTCCCTTATCTCCTGAGTAGGCTGGTTGTTTGTTAAAGTTTGCTGGAGTTTTGGAGCTCCTCGGACTCAGCAGTTTTAATTATTACTTGGGTCAAAGGCTGATGGCAGCTTTTCTTTTCTTCACGAGAGGGTCTGAGAGTTCACAGGGAGGGCCGTGCAGGGCCTGTGCTGGGACGGGAAGAAGCAGTGAGGGCTGCAAAGGACCCAAGGCCCAGCAGACTTCTTAATGGTCCCTTGCCCTAGACCGACCATTGAAGAGTCACTTAATCTGCCTGTGGGTTCATCTGAAGTGAGTGTATCCTTCCAAGGGGTGCTGTCTTCCTGTGCTGAACACATCCCAGACTCCACTGTAAAAATGAATACAGGAAAAGAAATGGCCCCTACAAATGTGTCTGCTCACTCACATGGCTTACCTCAGAGGGTGCACTCTCAAAAAGGCACGATGCTTTTCCCAGGTTGGGTTTATGATGTCTCCAAATATGTCGACACTGTGTTCATCCTGCCTCCCCAACTTTCCTCATCTCTTGGGGGGCTCTCTTCTCTTTTTGGCCTGAAACCCCAGCTTGACAAAATCCAGAAAGGTCTTTTTCCTTATCTGCCTGTTCCCTAGGCATTCTAAACAATTCCAGCTGACACTATCCTCCCACCCCTGTTGCTAGGCAGAGTCCCTCGTTGCTTCTTCCAGGCATCAAAAAGAGGTACAGATTTCTGTTGACTCCTCAACCATTCATCTGCCCACCCACCCACCAAAAAACAAACAAACAAAAATAGAAAAAACCAAGTAAATCCCAACCACACACCCTCTGAAAACCTGTGCCCTGTGGGTAGCAGTTCCAAGTGGGAAAAGAGCAGAAATCCAGAGCACCAGACACAGGGGTCCCAGTGGTTGAGGTGATAAGCAAGCTGTCTCCCCGGGGGCTTCTCCAGGTGACCAGAAAATTTCCTCTGATCCAAGGCCTGACCCTCTCAGCCTTATAATTTCAGAAAATGTATTTTTATGTGCAACCAGAAACGGATCCTTTGACTTACTAGCAAAAAAACCAAATAAAAGTATTGGTCAAGCTTGAAAGACTGAATTTATTAATTTGAAGTGAGAAGTCTGTCACACGGACCTAGAATAAGCCTCCGGGTGTATCCTTCCCTTATGGAGGCAGTTATCTGGAAATGAAGTCACTGAGGAAATTTAAAGAGTTTATATGGCCACCAGTTTGCATAGGAGAGGGGATTTATCTGTATATTCAGGTCTATTTTAACATTGTTACCATGTGCCAGACAAAATGTGAGGTTTATAGATGTAATTTTATTGATTCTTCACATCAGCCATGAGAGGGAGCTAAGAAATGCTTAACTTCATTTCACATAAAAAGCAGTTCAGGTTGAATTAGTTAATGGAGATCATCCACCTAATAGGTGATAGAAGCAGGATTTGAACCCAAAGCCTGTAGTAGGCCTAATCGACCCCAGCTACCTGCAGTGGTAAAGTAATACATTAGATCAGAACCAAGTTGGAGGTGTGGGACTTTCCTCTGCATTCCCGATGGGACCCGTGCAAGTGGAAGCCAATGGAGCCTAGGGTGAGGGATGGGACTTGTCCAGCACGCGCCTCGCCTCTTGTCCGGGCATTCTAACAGAGGGCTTCGGGGGCCTAGCTGATAGTGGGCAAGTGTTGGTGCTGAGTCACCCTGGGCAGTGACAGAACACACTGGCGAAAGTTGCAGCGCACCACGGAGCTATGGAGAGGGGTCGGTGGGGCTGCCTGAGGGGCTGCTCGCACGAGGCCTCTGAGAGAAAGGGCCCTGCGAGAACCAGAACGAGAACGAGAACGGCGCCACCGTGTTGCCGGGCAGCCAACAGCCGCACACATGAGGAAACCAAGACCGTGGTGTGAGAAGGTGGAGGTAGCCGCGGGCAGAGTGGCCTGTTTGGGAATGGAGCGTGGTCCAGGGCTCCCGGAAAGGGCTCCTGGAGGCTGCATAAGAGGGGCCACAGTGGCCTGCCTTCCTCATTCAGAGGCCTGGGCAGCCTCCAGCAGGGGACCAAGCAAACACGCAGCACAGTTCCATTCGGGAGCCGGACCAGACAGAGGCCTGGGGAGCAGGTTCTGAAAGCCGCTGCGAGTGGAGCGTGGAGCGTATTCAGGCACGACAAGGGGGCAGCCTTCCATCCGGGCCCGGAGTGCGGGCGGGGTCCTTCTGATCCCAGCCCGGAAGAACTGAAGAAGAGTGGGGAGCAGGGAGGTCTTTGTATTCCACAAGCTCTACCTTTCCTCCCTTCTCTCCCTTCTTATTCTTGTATTCTTGCAATAGCATTTTTGGGGATTGGACGTGTGTCACGCTAGCGAAGGATTCTGTGCTCTGTAAATTGTCCATTTCTCTGCTTTTGTAATTTTTTTTTTGGCTTTGCCCTGTTTCCTAGTAAAATGCTATGAATAATTACAGCCTTGTCTGCGAGATCAGCCCACATCTGGGCCAAGGAAGCAAAGGGGCTCCAGGGCCCCCGAAATCCAGCCTCATAGGGTCTGCAGCTGTCTTTGCTGGATTTGTAGGAAACAGCTGGTGGGGCCAGGAGGGAGAGAGGTGAAATCCTAGAGAGGAAGGGGGTGGGGGGAGAGAGAGAGAGAGAGACAGAGACAGAGAGAGAGAGAGAGAGAGAGAGAGAGTTGACAGCTGTGATCACTAACTCTTCCCACCTGGGCTCTTCCATCACAGAGGCCTGGGGGGCTCCCTGGCTCTGGCTCTCCCCACACAGGCTTAAAAGAAATAAGCAACAGAGTGATGCCCAGGATCCTAAATGGGGCAGAAACAGAGTGGAAGTAGGGTCTGGACCTGGGCTCTCATCCCAGAGGCTGGCTGGGGGGTCCCTGCCATGCCTAAGAGCGCCTGCCGTGTGACTGGAGCTGAGCTGGGACTGTTCGGGACCGAAATCTAGTCAGGGTACAAATCCTTCAACAGACACAGCAGAATATGGGAGAATTCGGGCCTCTCCCACTAGGTGAGCAAACCGGGACCCTGTTCAAGACTCGTGCTTGGCTGACCTCCCACCCCCACCTGCTGTCTTACTGGGGTGAACTAGGAAAGATTGGGAGGATATGTAAAACTGGAGTTGTTATGAGCAGGGAAAGGCGGTAACCACTTTCCTTATTTCTAGCTGGCCCTTTGGAAGGAATGGCTGCAGTTGTGGGGGTGGCAGAATTACTCAGAACGTTTTAGGGGCACCTTCTCCTAACCTAGTAGGAATTTTGCAGATTCAAACCTGGTTCCTGGGCAGCACCGTTAAATTGAAGTCTTGATCCTCTTGGTAACTTGATGGCTTAGTTTAGGCCTCAGGTTGCTGTTCCATGAACTGCCTTGAAATTTAATCACCCAAATTTATTTCCTAGAGTGTTTTTCACTGTCTCCTCCTCTACCCATTAGTCACCATCCCATGACTTGACAGAGTGATTATTAAAGACCCCATGGTTCCTTCTCACTAGATTTAGGGGTGTTGGAAACTCTGGAGGCAAGTTCTAACTTGGGTCACAGTTGGGTGGGTTTTCTCTCAATTGGTTGTGAATCTTCCCAGAGGGCACCCTGGAGGCCTGGGAGAATAACGCAGGGAGCCTCTTGTCCTCTCTTCAAAAGAAGACCAGGGCTCACTGGGCTCCTCCACCTCTGGTGTTCCCAGGCTGGGGATTACACTGTTCTTTGCCTGGGGTACATCTCTGACACCTCCCGCCTCAGCGGCCCTTCTGGTAATGAACAGATACTGCACACTTTAAAAAGGGTGTGGAGCCTGGTACAACACTCGAGGCTGATGTGCGCTCCCTTCTCTTCCTGCTGGGTGGGACCCAGGCCTTCCTTCTGGGGCCTTGGAAGAAGAATTTTATGAGTCTGATTTGCAAGCATTCTTACGTAATTTTATTTCAAGAAGGGTCCCATAAAGTAGATGTTTAGCTATCTGCCCTTCCTTGCTGGACTTTGGAAGGAGGAATTGCAGATCTACACAGTGATCAGCGGTGCCAGGCAGGAAATACAAATACACAGCAGGCCAGAAAGCTCTGGGCATGCTGTTCTTGTTTTTTAGTTTGTTTTTAGTTTTTTTGAGGCAGAGTTTTCCTCTGTAGCCTGAGCTGGTTGTGAACGCTGGGTGATCTTCCTGCCTCAGCCTCTTGAGTGGTGAGAATACAGGTGAGAGCTGCCATGCCCAGATGGACTAGTGTCCTTATTTTTGCAGCCTCCATTCCTCTCCCCAACAATGACCATTCCTACTGTGTGCTTGGCTGGCCAATGGAGGTGGCTGCATGCACCTATTCCTTCCTGAAGACACATTGAACAGTTAAAGGTTATTCTGTAGAAACCTCAACCAACAAGTCAAAAGATGAGTTTCCTGCTCTTAATAGATAATTTTTATTGGTTTTGCAATAAACGTATGAAATAGAAACAATAGCAATAAACTAGCTCAACAAGAAATCGAAAGGCACAGGCCCCCAAAGCCCTTCCTGCCTCTTCTTAATGAGTCTTTAATTTATAGGCCAACTTGCAGGCCCACTTTTCTTTTTCTGAGCTTTGCAAACTTTTCCATCTTGGAGGCTGGGCAGCTCCGTGTTCCTTTCCAGAGGTGCTGACAGGAAAGTGAAGGTGCAGCAGTGCCAGGCAGGTATAGGGGCCGTGACTTTGGTTTTGGGGGCGTCAGGGTCCAGCCCATTTCCCTTGACCTCGAGGGGCTTCCTCCTTCAATTTAACGTTTATCAGCAGAGGGCAGAAAGGGAGAACTCCTGATGAAATGGCCAAAGGTTGTAGTTCTGGAAAGTGGAACTGGCACAAAAGGCATCTAGAAGCTTACACAGAGAGTTTTTACCTTTAAAATCTCTATCTTTTGGAATATGCAGAATAATTTTGGTCCATGGGGCCAAGCCTCTTCCCAGGATGCAGGATGGCAAATTAAACAGCACTGAGGGAGGAAGTGACCGTGGTATCTCTCTCGTGGACTGACCTCCTTGTTACCCTTCACGAAGGCACGTGGGAGGCCCTGGGTCCCTGCCAGCGCTTACCCGCTGGGTCACCACTGTGTCGGATGAAGGGCTCAGTGCACCGTCTGAACATTTCCCTGGAGGCCGACAGCCCAGAGGACAGGTTCTCTGTGCTCCTGATCTCTCCTCACAGAAAGGGCAGGCCTCCCCAGGGAGGAAGGAAGCAAACAGCTTGCGTCCCCACACCCAGCCTGGCACCTGGCCCAAGTCACAGTGAGCAGCACCCATGGTGGGGGGTGCTGAGGGCCTTCCCGAGGGATTTTGACATCCCAGTCACCTTGGCCAGCTCTGGGGAGAAGTGTGAGCAAATTCACAGCTACACTTTGGCTCTGCTGTTCTCCTTTCCCTCAGCCCATTTCCCCTTCCTGGGGGGGCCTGGGGGGAAGACCGCTGACTGCAACCTCAGCTCCTGCAAGGCGTGCCGTCCACGGTGCATAGCTCTGCTCTGAGGACACAGGACTGTGAACTGGAAATTGTCTCGCCTTTGTCACCTCCTGGCAGGTCTTTAGAGCTTGGGGAAACCGTCAAGTGGTACAAATTGCAGTGGCTGGTAAAGCCCCCCTTATCCTGATGGGCTGCCTGACTCATATTCGTTTCCCTGGCAAAAAATAAGTTTTTGTTATTGCTGGCTTGGCAGAAGCACGGAAAAGCACGTGAGGATCTACTGCCCTATGCATCACTGGCCAAATTGCCTGAGAAATCCCAGCTCCAGAACTTTTCATCGTTGGCTGTGATGTACAGAGCAGAACGGCAGCTCCATTTCCCCAATGGGGCTCAGTGGCAACGCTGCTGCTTACAGAGCTGCTCCCGGCTCCCAGTGGTGTGGCCCCCTCTCCCTTCCTCCTCTTGGCCCTTCTGGCCCTCACTCTTAATCTTTCCCATCCCCCCACCGTCTGCTCATCAACCCCCTCCTTGCCTCTACTAAGCACAGCCATAGCTGGAGAATCAGGAGGAGGCCTGTGTGTCACTTCCCCATCACTCTGCAGACGATTCCACACTAATGTTCTTTTAATGCTGTGATGCCGCACTAATTAATAAGCATCCTGCACAGAGGCCTCGCCTCGCCTCGCCTCCCCTCCCCTCCCCGCTCCTCCCTTGCCACCCATCCTGGCGAAGGCCTCGTGACATCCTGGCATCTGGCAGCAGAGAAAGGATTTCACTCCTCTACCTGGGCTGCCTGATATTGCTATGAGAGATAACTGTATACGAACCAATAATCTAGCCTGACAATCCAATTTACTGACCAATAGCACACAATCCACCATGTCATCGGCTGTGGGGAGGCCCATAAATTAGCTCCTAGTAATTTATTCTGATCAATAGAATGGGCAAAGTCACTTGTCTCTTTAATCAAAGGCCCTCTCAGAGATGTCAGTGCAGGCAGCTGTGGGGGCAGTGGGGCCCTGCGAACAAGGAGGTGCTGGATGTGTGGCGATGTGCCCCACACCCTGGCTTCCAGAAGCCTCCCCAAGGGGGACTGTGGGAGAGACCCGTAATAGAAGTTGCCCATGTGTCCCCTTGCCACCCAAGTATAAACACTGGCCTTCAACAGCAGAAGCAGACAGGATGGCGGTTAACAAGAAATGGGTTGGAGGGAGCTCATACTGGTCTCCAAGGGTGGTTTATCCCTTCCGAATGCTCAGAACTGTCCTTTCTCCTGGGCCGCAGGGCCTCACCAGGCCTTGCACTAGCGCTTCTGTGGTGGAAGGTTCCCAATGTGGAGACTGAAACAATCATGCTTCTGAGGCATCCAGTGCTTGGAGATGGCTGCTGAGAGGGGCTGAAATGTAAAAGAACAGCTCTGAGAAACTTCATGTCTGTGGAGGAAACCTCCACTAATGAGGCCGACAGAATTCCCTCATCTGACTCACCCGACACTAGGAGATTGCCACCAGGTGTCACCCATTCTCCTCAGGGATAGTACCTGAGAGACTTCATCTGACCTGATAACAACTTGTGCTCTCTCTCCTCTGTCTTCCAGCTTGTTCCACCACCCTCCCTCCAGGAGTCCCAGCCTTTCTGCCTGTGAGACCCAAACTGCTCACCTCTGTCTCAGTTCCCTCCTCGGGAGGGTGGAACTAATGGTAGTACCTACTTCAGAGGTTATTAAGAAGATTCAGTGCATTTACTATGTGATATACAATAAACTAATATGAGATTAAATAAGTAAATAACTACATAACACACTTGGAACAGAACTGGTTGTATCATAGGGCTACCTTAGTGAAAATACTCGCGGGATCAAGAGAAATGCTGCTGGGATCCCTGAGGTTGCTCTGAGATGCTTTGCTTCCTGAAAACCTTTGCTGCTTCCCAACTGTCTTCATCTCTTGCTCTTCTTGTTCCAAGTGCATGGCTGAAGCAAGAGTCAGTTGATGCTGTCTCTTTAAATGATGGAGAAATGCCAAAGCATTCTGAGCCACTTTCGCACCCTGTGGACCTTGGGCAGAGCCAGGGCTTTGGCCTTGGGGAAAGACATGACCTTGCCCCAGGGAAGAGGAGCCCAAGGGGAAGGATGGCCTGTGACCTGTGCTGACTCCGGGGATAGGCAGGGGCAGGGCTTTGGGACAGAATCTTGAAAGAGGAGGCACAGAGCAAAGAGCAGTGCTGCGGGCACTGACACTTGCTTCCCCAGCTCTGCCACTCCATGTGATGTGACTGAGTCACTTCAGGCCATGGCAGGAAGGGGCTTAGCACTCTGAGCCTCAGAAATTCTGTATGCGTTGGCAAAAACATGTATTAGCTTCCCCCCACCCCCAGTAATCACCCCAAAGGCTCTCAGACCGAGCACCAACAGGATAAGGGAGCCTGCAGCTCTCAGGAATGTTACAGTCCCTGAATGGAGCTGACTTCATTTGCGACATGGGCTTGGGGCTAAGAACCACTGCACTTGGGATAAGGTTCCTGTCCCCTCACCTTCACTGTGATTGGATTCCCAGTGTCTGGCCAGGGGCCTCTGTTCTCTGAAGATCAAAGCCAGGACTTTGGATTCTGGGCTTCAGGGGGGTGCTTTCACTCCTATCAGCCCGCAGGGCTGTCTTAGGCAGGGAAGCCCTTGCTGAAGGCAGATTCCCTGAGGTATGGAGGGGAAGCTGAGCCAAAATTCTACTCGAGATTCTAGGCTTCAGGGACTGTCCTGGACCCCTTCCTGGCTTTCTGTGCCCCCACAACTGAGCCCTGGTGTGGCTGTCAGAAGTGAATGGGGTTGCGCTGTTTGTTTGTGTGACAGGGCCAGGCTGGAGGCCTGTGGTAGCAGGGGGTTTCTGTGTGGCAGGTGGACGCAACTCCTGGTGAACAGGAGGCTGGCACCCTCTGCTGACCCAAGGCAGGAGACAGCTAGTCAACCAGGTCCTGACTGCAAGCATGCAGAGGGGAAAAGGGTGGAGTCCAGGGCCAGGCAGAAGCTTCCCAGTCAAAAGAACAGTTCTTCTCTCTGAATAGGTCATTTTTATTGGTTTTGCAATAAGCTTATGAGACAGGAACAATCGCAATAAACAAATGGAACGAGAAATTGAAAAGACTGGCCCTGAAAGCTGTTCCTGAGCCCTTCTTACTTTCTCCTAATGAGTTTCTAATTTACAACAAACTCAGCGCAGAACATCCAAGATTCCCTGGCTCCAGATGGGGGACCCATAGCCTCTGCCCTGCATGTGGTGTGCCATGTCCTGGTGTGAAGGCCTGGCTCCTGAGGTCCTAGGACTTCAGTCAAGGCTGCTTCTGTGTGCCTTCACCCTGAGATCTGTCAGGGTGGGTGGGACTGGCTTAGGTGGGCCCATCTCCCCCAAGCGCATGCCCTCTCCCCAGCCCTATGCAGGTGCAACAATCATTTTCCTTTGAGATGTTCTGCCTAGGGCTGGGCACGAGAGGTGGGATAGTTGGGGCTCCCACGGCCCCAGACCCCAGACCGAAAGCTCTGCAGAGAACTGAGGTCCCCACTAGTGGCTGAGCCCTTCCCCTCCCCGAGGTTAGAGACTCCCCTAGGGCAGAACCTGTCCCATCTGCATGTATTGCCTCAAGAGAAGGGTGTGAGGAAGCCAGATGTTCACTACCAGACCAGCGCCAGTGAGGCTGGCATGGGCTCCTCCTGGCCCAGGAGCCCAGGGAAGGCTGATTGTCCCCCGCAGTCTGCAGCCTCCCAGAGCCCAGGGCTCCTCATGTCAAGTTGGGGCCAGAGGTGAGCATAGCTTCTCAACCACAGACTGGAGCTCCCAGAGCCATCCTCTGTTTCAATCCCTTTTTGTGTGAAGCTTTTCCCCAAGGCTGCCTCCTGTCCTCCTACCTGTTCCCCTGGGAGGAGCATGACAGCCCCCATGCCTTTCCCGGCAGCGGAGGATAGAGCAAGGCATCTAGAGATGGGACCCACTATCCACCCTGGCCCTGGACCAAGGGCCGCCTTGTGATGCCTGCAATCCCTAGGTGTGACCACAAGATGTCAGTGCGAGGCCGTGGAAATGGCTCCCATCCCGCTGCTCAGAGCAGTTGGTAAGCGGAACCGCACTTGAGGCCAGCCAGAAGCTTCTCCCTCTGTTCGCTGACTGGAGACAGTGCTCCCTCTCGTCCTGCCTCAGTTCTTTGCTCCTTGAAGAGTGGCTTCTTAGGCTTGCTTCTGGGAAGGAAACCTGCTTCTGGAATGGATAAGCATCTGCTGTCCCTGCTCTTGGCATTCTTGTTGCATGTATGCGGTGTGTGTGTGTTTCTGTGTGTGTGGTGTGTGTGTGGCTTCAGGCTACTGTAAGGTGGGCACTCAAAGCTAGAAAGTGCTTTCTTGGGGACTGTCTGTGTTTGTGACTCTTGGCAAGAGTGAGACTCGCAGGCCCACAGAGGAGGCGGCTTGTGCGACTGGGGCTGCACTGGCCCTGGAGCCCAGGGCTCCTGTCCATAGCCTGGCAGGTGTGTTCCTGCTGCAGGAGCTCTCCTGGTGGGGTGAGGCAGCAAGGCTCTGAAGAGAGTCGGGAGGGCAGGGGCAAGGAGGGAAGCAGGGCTGGGCATCGGCATGGGACCCATTGCTCGGATGTCTACACCGTGGTGGGTCATGCGCCTATGGCAGAGCACTTGACCGTGGGTTGCAGGTTGCATGTGTGTGAACGTGAGTGTGTGTGACAGCCTCCCTGGGAGGTGTTGGTGCTCTGGGCTGGCCATGTGGGCAGAAGAGGGGCCAGGTGAGTGATGGGGTGTCAGTGAGCCGGAGGAGGCTGCCTACCCTGCTACTTGGCCCTGTGGCCTGCCCTCCCACAGCCCCTAGAGCATCTGTGTCCCTGCCTGGCAGCAGTGAAATCCTTTATCGGCCGAGACACCAGCCCCCGTGTCGGGATTTCAAGGTTCCTGTCGGTTCCATCCATCTTGCAGGGCCTCCCGGTATTAGCATTGATCTACAGGGGAAATGGAGAGCGCCACTGGGTTATTGCGCCGCGCCCGCCTTCGTGGCCCTGATTGAGTGCGCACGGAGAATTTTTGAAACATGGCCGCCCTAACTTATTCTGTCTTCCTGCCAATAGCGTGGCACGGGTCCAAATGATGGGTCGATACCAGCCGATCTTTTTATGCTAAACTGCAATGAAGTTGCTTGTGTGTGGAGCTGAGATGAGGCCCTGGCCCCTCACTGAGTGGAGAACTCTGGGGTTGTGAGAGGAGCCTTGGGGAGTGGACAGGGTGGTGGTCAGCAGGGCATCAGGTGGGGTGGGGAGACCGACAAGCTTGTGGGGGCAGAGTGGACTGCAAGACCCAGGGACCCTCAGGGCCCCCCAGAAGCCCTTCCCACAGTCAGCCAGTCTCCCCATGAGCCTCCCTGCTCCCCTCTCAGGATAGAATTCCACTTCCTCCTGCCCCTTCCACCCTCCACCCCCCACACACCTGCACCTTCAAACGGGTTTGTCTTTAACCTCTAAACTGGGAACTTTAATTAAAGAGACAGTGACCCCTTTTATGAGTTTGGTCGAGTTGGGTTTCAGGGCCCTTGTCACTAGCAGCTCACATAACACTGACAAAAGCGTGCAGGCCTCAAGAGGAGCCAGTCTCCCCCCTAGACATGGTGGTGGGGGCACAGGGTACAGGTGGGGGAAGGGGAGCCATCCTTGGGTCAGGAGCCCTGTGAGCACACCGGCAAGGCCAGAGGCTGGGGGCAGGTAAAGGCCTGGGGAGGGCTGCTGGCTCTGCAGCACTCGGGGGCATGACCCACTGGTGGAACGAGCCTGTGGGCTGGGCTGTGTGTCCGCAGCTCCTCTCTGAGTGAGGTCCCCTTGCGGATCCAGGGCTTCTAGCCCATATCGCCCTTGGCTACCCTGTAATACTGAAGGTGATTTCCAGCAGGAATGAGCTGGGTAGAACTCACTGCAAGAACAGCCAGTGTTTTTTATTCACATATTTAAAGGAAAAGCAATTTTATGATAAAACAAGATTGCTAATAATGATAATAACACTGATCAACATATGGCACAAAACACAAATCCTGTCCCAGGACCTGGGATACAAATGGGGTACTGCCTTTACTGTACCTGAAAGGGGGCAGCCCCTTCACGTGGGAGAGCCAGGCATGGCCCACTTACCCCACTTGCTGCCCTGACCCCAAGCATAGTCAGCCCTTGGGCCAGTGTTAGGGGTTTGAAGGGCTCTTATCTTCCGTGTGATCACCTCTAAACTGTTGATTTTTAACCACAGGCTTTGCTGTTCCTGTGAGGGATATTTGCCTGTCCTTTGATCTGGTTCCTTGATATCCTTTGTGAATTCTTTAAACTGCAAAAGGCTTCCAATCTGCTACACTTATTCATTCAACAAACATAACAGACTATTAAAAGGAACCTATGTGTCACTGATTATTCCCAGAAGCGGAAGGGTGGGTTTTTGGAAAGTGGGGTAGATTTCTTTTAACTGGAGGTTGATAAGTTGTCAGTTAACTCATGGAGAATTAATCAGCTAAATGGCAATCCAGGGTTGCTCTGACCAGGATTTAGGATTGAGCTCAAATGAGCAAATCTGTGGAGGCAAAACTCAAAGCAGAAGCTGAGTGAAGAAGCCCCCTCTCAGGCTGAACCCCCACTGGCAGTTCTGTGGCCTCTGGTAGGCTGCTGGTTCTGCCACTGACGCCTGTGTGTGGTGGATGTGAGGACATCCACGTGAAGTCAGCTCTTTCCACAAGGCAGAAACCATGCAGCCCGAAGCTTTCTCTGTGCCACCCCCCCCCCAGGGTGTCGCCAGCCCCGTGAGTGCAGTGTCCATGTGCGCCTGGGAGGGCTTCTGCCCCACTTCCCTGCTCCGGGGGAGGGAGGGACCTGGAGGCCAGAGGGGCCGGGAGTAATTGGTTTTGGCGTGTCTTACCTCCACCGCCCGGAGAGCTTTCTCTGTCTCATCTTC